>JAKSZP010010841.1:0-101448 GCA_022478985.1 Massospora cicadina
ACCAATACTAATTCTCATAGGGACAAGAAAGTAAGCGTAATTCTATTTATTTAGAAATTTGACTGACTTGGGAATGACTGAAGAGATAGCGGGTATGTCAAAAACAGAGTCAGGGTTTTTTGCTGGGGCGAAAATTTAGAAGTACAAGTGTAAGAAAAATTGTTTCTTCTGTCTGGTTTTGAACATAGTCATTCATAGTTGAGAGGGTAGCCACTTCAGCACCCATTTTCAAATTGGGTGCTGAAGTGGCTGGAAGTAATGGTTGGTCAATTATGTCATGGAAATGGCAGAAGAAGTTTTGACCAGCCTGCCAGTCGGGAAGCTTGAGCACCCAAAAGGCAAGCTGGAATGCCAGGGGCATTGCCAACCATGCAACTTGATATGGAGCTGGGAAGTGTGATATAACAAAGTGGTGACATAGCAGCAAGGTAAGGAATACTTGCTGGACCTAATCAGCAACAGAAGGAGCCATGGTGACCAAAAGAATTGGTAATGCCCACCTAAAATGTGGGGCGATGGACCACCAGAGAAATGCCATCAGAGATGTGGCAAAAGGGGAAAAATAAACAAAATAAAAATTTCATTTTGGCAAAAGTTTATTAGGAAAGGAAAGTAAGAAAATTGACCAACAATTTTCTCAGTGCCATGCAACTGATTAAATAGTGGTCAATTGGGTAGTGACAGGGTGGGGTCGGGGCCCAACAAATTTGGCCTGACTGGTGCATTGTTTGGGAATGGGGGGCTTATTCTTTGAGAACTGACATCGCAAAATTTGGCAGCTGGCTGAGTCTCTGTTGGTTCGACCTCAAACGTCTGAACCAGGGCTTGACTACATTTCCAACAATTAGCATGATGGTGTTTGGACCAATGGGCAATGGGAATCCCCCAAGGCCATCCCTTATAGGGATGGGTCCATTTGGTTGTGAACGGGTTTGGGACAGCCAACCCGCCCATGCCTGGTCATTTAACCGTTCATTTGGTCAAAAGCGGCATATCAGATGCAGCACCCAGATTGCTATTCAAGGGCTTTGAACTTACGTCGATAGCGCCCAATATTTGTTCAACTGGTCTGGAGATTGAATTGGGACCATCAGGCGATCCGGCTGATATCTCATCCTTCATACTTCTACAGACATTCAAATTTTGCACATCCACCAGATTGCCAACTGAATTAAATCTGACTGATTTCAAATTTGATAAACTCAGCGCAGATTTTGCTAATTCCCTGCAACAGTTCTGCTGAGGTAAGTGTGGGTATTGGGGGTGGGATTCGAAGTGGACAAGCTGTTACAAATCGCTCATCTACTATGTGAGCGAGGTTGCCCTAAGTGATGAGGGGTACTGCCATCCTCTTTGGTATCTTCTTATTTAGGAACAGGAAGATGGAGCGATTGAGAGCCAAAGAAAGTTCCCCATGACTTACACAAGGTCCCAAGACCATTCTCCTAGTGCGTGAGCTACAGGAGCCATGGATAAACACCCCTTGGAGGACAGTTGCGAGTATGCTTACCCCCAGCAACATGCCCTGACTCCAAGACAAGGTGTATAGGGAGGCGATAGCCTTCCCAATCTCGTTCTCAAAGTCCAACTCCTGTTTGTATAGGCCAAACATGGCCGCGGTTAGACTAAATAATCAATATAAACCTCGGAAAACAGTAATAAAATAGATAAGGCTTAGGAACGGCTTTATTTGATATATTTGGGCAAGTTGATAGAAAGTGGAACTAGAGAACCTCACATTCTCAAGTCCTATCTCTTATAGCTCTCTGCTGCAAGCATAGATTAAGCTCATTCGCCATGCCTGACGTTATGTCTTTTGAAACATACCATAAGCAAACCCCAATTGTTTCAGGCCAGATTGAATTCCGTAGTGGCTGAACCACCATACCTAAAAATCATTCCAATTTTGATTCGAATCCACCTTTAACCTAGTTACCACCCACTTCAAACCCATTTGGTTCGACCCCAGGCCTGATGAAACATCTAACCGTCGTCCTTCCCCAGTCTTAGTCTCAACCTGGGGTCAAGCCAAGACTAATGCTCTCTCACTCCCTCTATCTTCCACACCAGCCTGTCCTGTCTTATCATAGATCAGGGCAATGTGATATTGAGGATAAACTTCAACTGTCACAATACCACATGACCCACGAGACCACAATAAGTGCACGGCTCTTTCTTCAGATTGGATTTGGGTTTAGGTGGCATCACATGGATGTAAGAATGAGGGTTACTAGAGGAAGTTGGATGTACCAACCCATTAGAAATCTCCATAAGCGCTTCTTTGATATTGATAATGGAGCTGAAATTTCATTTAAATGACTTCAAATGTAATAGTATCTGAGTGCAAGAACCGAATGCACTCATTACAGCCAATATAGCATCATCAACGGTAATTCTGTTGCAAGTAGCAAGTGTCTGAGCTTTATGGTAGAATCATTTAACGAAATCCAGGATAGACTCTCCTTGGTTGATTTAAACATTCACAAAGGCTTGCTTTTGGTTGGAAAGGATTTAAATACTCCCAAATTACTTAATGAGGGCGATTTTCACTTGAGCCCATGTAGTGCAACCCTTAAGATGAGGAACCATGATCTATTGAGCAAACTGGCTTAGGCAAGAGGTGTTATGGTGGACCTTCTGTTGTTCAGTAGCTCCATCCATTGCACATTTATAAATGAAAAAAGATTGGATGCTATCATCGCGTGGTTCAAACTTATCCTTGAAGGTAGGTTTAAAAGGGGTGGCTTCAGTGTTCAAGACATGTACACCTGATACCATGACCAGTCCATCCTCGGAGGGTTCAGACTCTGTGAAAAGGGCATGAGGGGACTCAGGCAACTTGTTGTCTCAAGAGGTTCAAAACATCTTTTAAATTTTGAACCCATTGGTTAAGATGGTCATTTGTAGGAGCTCAGTTTAAGTTGAAAAATTGAAGTGACCATCTCCGTTTGCTTGGTCTCAAGTACTTCACATTTGGCAGCCAACCGCTCAATGGACGCTGTCAATGAAGCAAACCGGGTTTCTTGCATAGTTTGATTTGCATCGCTTAGACGATGTGCATTCTCAACGCCATCCAGTAAGTTGATTAAGGAATAGTCCAGATCAGTTGGAAGACCTTCTAAGGATAAGAAACACCCTTGAGCTAGGGCTCAGATTTTTGTTTCTAATGCCTGTACTCGAGATATAAGGAGCATCAAAGGTTCAGAATCGGACGTTGGAAGCAAGGAGCCAGAGGGAACAGGAGGCCTGGGGGTCCTTGCGACCCATTTCTACCTGCGGGTCCCAGCGGCCTTGTTGACCCACTGGAAAAGGGGGACCGCGTTCACCAGGAGGTCCCATAGTTACCAATGTGGAGCTAGGTGTCAGTGGTCAAGGAGGACCAACAGGGCCTGGTTCACCTTTTCTAATATAACCCACCACTTGGACAAGATGTTGGGTTAGCCCATTAAGCTCCCCCAAGCTCTTCTCATGTTTGGCTCACAGCTGATCCAGTTGTCTCTTAATCTCATCCTCCAGGGAGGTAATCTAGTGGTGAATAGAGTTAGTGGCATCGCTAACTTGATGAGATACTTCTTAGACAATGTATCCCACAACTCCATTATCGATTCTCACCAACTGGTTATGAATATCATTAATTTCTCTTCTATTATTGAAAATGGCCTCTCAATTATCCCTTCCAAAGTTGGATGCCATTTCATAAAGTGAAGATAGTTGAGAGTAAAGTTGTTGCACTAGAGTTAACTGGCGCTGGATTTTAAGATGACGCAAACCCAAAATCTGGAGTAAATACTGAATAGCAAGATGTAAGTAATGCTGGAGGTTCTGCTCAGCTCTAGCCAAACCAAATTTGGTAGGCTGTAACACCGCTCAGTTATATAAGCTCATCATGTTATCAGCAACTTTATATGCTCAGTCAAGATTTGGATGATCACCTGGCTGAATAGCCCCTCTTATCAAGCCTTTGACTGTTTCTTCTACATTTGCGGCTTGATTCTGATAATTAGATTGGTCAGGGCCCTCAATGGCCAAGTCCATTGAAGCTTAAGATTGTAAATTATTGATATTAGCAGAAGGCAAATCTTGTCAGTTAAAATGTACCCATTGGGTGATACTTTTTGATTCCTCAGAAGAGGGGATCTCTTCACTAGACATATTCATGGTAGGGAAAATATGTTTTCACCAGGTAGCCTCAAGAAGGCCTGGCAGGGAGCACCAGTATTGGAAAATTTATGAGAATTATGATAAGCAGCTTCTACAAAGGCTACAAATTTATTTGTTCCGTGGCTCTAACAGAGATCAACACAATTAAAACGAAGTTATTAGTTCTGTTTCTATAATCGTTTGCAATTGGAAATACAGAATTCTATATAAAATATATCAAAACTAGGCAACGCAAGACAAGAATTGAGATACTTTATTAATTAAAATTCAGAGATATTTATAGGGGAATTTCGTGGTTCTTTTTGAGAATCTCTCTGATTCAACTGAGGCTAAATCTTTCCTAAAAGATGACCAATTTTGCTGATTATCATTGTTATTAAAATAATTGTGATGGTCAGATCAAAAGAGCTCTTGTTAGATGTGATTGACCTTATTAGCGAGGGCTTAGCCCTTTTTTAATTGGTCATTTTGGGTTCTTGGTCGTCTTGGATTTCTGAGCTTCTTCAGATCGCTTAGCCTTACCTATCTTAGGAGGCTGATAACTCTGAAGGGTCTTTCTTTGGTCAAATTGAGAATTATAAATACCCATTGTGGATTTTTCAATTTCATTAGACTGAGATATTGAATCTCAATCTGGAGTAATTTTGTCATCTTAGTTGTATCTCCAACAATGATATACAATAAGACATAATATTATATAATAAAATGTTAAAAATGAGAGATATAAGAGGTTATTTTATTAGTTGGGTAGGCGCTAGCTTTATATACAGGAGATATCTAGTGGCTATACTCATCTATTAGATAAGCTTATTACTGAAGTTTTGACTTATTTCATGTGGGATGTTCTTCTGGGATAAGTTGGAGTTTTAAGCGTCTATTGTATGGAGACAATAGACCAAACGGTGACAATAGTTCAGATATAAACTACTTGTAAATGACACTCTGAAAGCTGTATTCTTCTGTTGGTTACTTGTACGATGGCTCGCTGCACTGATCTTTCTGATCCTAAGTATTTCTCAATTAATACAACAAAAATGTAATAAAAAAGCTTGTATATTAAACAATTAACTTGAAGCGATAAATAATTGTATTTTATTAGTATCAATTTGAGATAATTTATAGGGTTTGATGTAACCACATCTTACCCATGACGCCTCATTTTCAATGGCACTTAGCCAGAGAAAACATATAAGTTCATCTGAGGGTCTACAATACTTTTGACTTGGGGGCATCTCACACGGGCTCAATGTCAGTGGCAAACTCATGATATCTCAAGACATTGTTTCTTATGCATCTGCAAATAGCTGAGCCTATGCTCCTCTCAAGCAATTGGCAGCACATACCAAGGCAATTCGTACCACTAATTAGTAATAAATTTGATCAAAAACTTGATTGATATTAAAAGCTAATTTCAACATAGATCAACAAAACCCATGTGCCCAAGTGATTAAATTGACTATTATTATTAAGTCCGACTTAACTAACAAAGCCCCCAGGCTCATGTTATCATAGTCAAATATTATTAAGCGGGATTGCTAGGGTACAAATCACAAGTTTAAATATACTTAGGATATTTTTGTCCATAATCACTTTATAATTTTGATATGATACATGATAAATTAGAATCAGCTAATACTATTATTAATTTATTAATTTACCTGACAATTTAGGTCCAGTCAACCATATAACTCTCATTCATACCATACTAATATTCTGTTGGTCATGGCAATGGATATGAAATTTTTACATAATCCAAATTAACGTGCAATTTACTTAGTAATAATATCAAACACTTCAGACTTTTGCAGTCATGATGTTTCTAAAGGGGAGGAATTTGGGTGCTTTAATTTCACCAAGAAGCATGCTTGTCCCAATACAAGTCAATTAGAAGTGCGTCATAATTAGGAAAAAAATAGAAAAAAAGAATAATTTATATAATACTTGATGTATCTTAAATTGGGACATTAGCAGGCCTTTTAATGGCATTAAGTGCTTCCTATTTAGCTGTCCATGTTTAAGAGTAATTATTATCAGTTTTGTCTAAAAGGAAATACATTTTGCTTTGGTGAATAATACTTGATCAGTACACTGATTTAAAATAAAGTGTAACTTGTATAATGCCATAAGGCCCACTTGGTGCACTAAGTGAGCCCCCATAATTAGGCATTAAATGATATGATATACTGCAATATTTGGAGTTGCTAATTAAAATTCAAACACACACAATAGGTGCATAATTAATAGGTTTCAAATGTGGTATTAAATCAGCGGTATGATACGCTTTTTTGCACTCAATTGTAGTCTTATAAGGGCATTAGATAAGCTATTATAACTTGATCTACTTAGTGCTACTAACTTAGGTATTAAACTAGCCTTTATAGAATATATTCGTGATGTTATAAATAAGTATTGATCATACTATGCTGACTAATTTATGTGTTACATGATTTCTTATTAGTTAAGGCAATTGTCAATCTTAATAGTTTGCTTGAATGGATTATTAATAAGCAAATCATTAAAATTAAAAGATGTCTTGCATAATCTTGACCATCATGCACTTTAGGCCCAATTTTTTATAGGACCCACTTTTTATGATCAGTAATCACGCCTCCTTAAGGTGGCTAAAAATGAAGGATCCAAATAGAAAGTTAGTGAGGTGGGAATTTTATTATAGTCCTACAGATTTATCCATTATTTAATGCCTTGGAGCTATCCATTAAAGTGCCCACGGTTGTCTCAGATGCCCATTTCAACCTTGATGATAGTAGATGAAGATCAATTGTATGTCATATTAAAGAAATCTGAGCTATAATTGCATGAATCGCCAAAGATCCAAAATGGGCTCAAATTATAAGCTTTGATACCCATATACAGAAAGGATAGACTTAGATGAAATTAATATTTAAATTGATCCCAAACATCTGAACTTCAGCCCAATCTGAAGTAACCTTTTGTGAACATATGCAAGTAGGTCATGGGTCCAAATGCTCCCTATCTCTGTCTAACCTGTTATTATTTATAGAATATTTTTCAAGCTATTCATGAGGTAGCAAAGCCTTGCTCTCTTATAAGTCACACAATTGGGCTAATTTAAACGCAAACATTAAGTTGTTGCTTATCTGAGGCATTTAAAGTTATTTATATTGACATTTTGGGGTCCCCACATAAGAGGACACTTGGACATCAGTTATTTTTTTGCAGACTGCCTTACAAAGGGTTTTGACTACTTTTCCCTGTGGCCTTTGCAAAAGTTACAGCACTATCCTACATTAAAAGCTCATATGCATCGTAAAAGCCCTCGGTTTCTCTTATCTTATGATGGCTTAAGATTTACAACAAAAAATTGTATGAGAATTAAGCACCCTTTATAAATTTATCAAGCTTTCGCCTCACTACATAATACATCTCAAGTGGTACTGTAGAGAAGGCTAATAGTACTTTACTCTGATCCTATGAAAACTTGCTGTTCTTAAACTCATGTGATGGATTCTGTAATTGCCATCCATCTTACTGGAAAATCAAGTCTCAACCATAAAGCTATAAGAATTTTACCTTTTTTAAAGTCCTCTATTTTAGAAAAAACAGTTTCCCTCCAGATTAAAACCCTTAGTAGAATGGCACTACAGAGATGGCGGAATCAACTATGAAGGAATGGAATATGAGATTGTTTGATTAAATTAATTAACTAGAGATTCAATTAATATAATGATTATTCAAGAAACCTCTCAAAACAAATATTTAAAGCCCATAATAAACAATTTTTAAAACAAAGATCATATAGTGGTTTACCATCACAGACCTAATGGTAAAAGGCAAAAATTAGCCACAACATGGTCTGGACCCTATAATGTCACACATTGATAAGGATCTGAGTACTATTCTAACTTTAAGCCTCAAACTGGTGTTAAATAGGTCCACACACGGTTCGTTTGACCTTTACCCACCTATAACATGATCTGGAAGAGAGGTTTGGGGTTCAATTATACAAAGCAAATTGAACATTATTTTAAACTTTTTGAAGAAAATGATGTTGCATTAGGAGTGGAAGATGAATTACTACTCTTGGTCAATAATTACCACCTTTAGACCACGGTATTAGATGCCAACCAAAATTGATTGATTCCTCCTTAAATGGAGTTGTTTTATGCCAAGTCTATTTTTAAGTGTAAGAAAATCCTGTAGCCCAAAGTCCAGGATATTTGACATGTCATCAGGCTACTTCACATACTATAGATTTCATGAAATTAAAATATATAAGGCTTTCTTAATACATAAAATATTAGAATGTCAAGTTCCTAAGAATATACCATTTTATTTATAATCAGCATGCTAATGTTAGTACTAGTATATTCAATAGAGCGGTATATTTATTGCACTATTCACAACTGTTTAGGATGTTTAATACTTATCTTGTAGAAGTTCAATCCAAGTGCATTCCAAAGTAGAACATTGACAATTCCCTTAATATGAGTTTGACAACATAGGATAGGTTGAACTATAGGAGCTAAACAATAGTGAGCCTCTATTAGTACAAAGAGAATTAAAATAGTTACTATTACTACATTGGTGGAGTTGGTATATCAAATAGGGAGGTACACAGTTTTATATGTTTAATGGATGTCAAGGAAGATGAGGAAAAACCATAAGTTTCTTTTAATAATACAGTATGCCTCCATCAGGTACTTTTGTCAAGAGCGTAACCATAACGCTCCAGTTCCAGTAGAGGAGGGAGGCGAGGGACCACCCCCCTGCTACGGAACCCACCGCTGAATAAAGGGTAAACAAAGCACCATCCATAAGAACGGTGCACAGAAAGCCTCAGGTAAGGAGGGCACACATATGACTAGATCAGACCTTGTAGAAGCCAGCAAACAAAGCTAAACACATGCACATAAAGTTACTAAAAAGAATAGTGTCTTTAGTAACCAGACGACCAACAAGAAAAGTTGACTTGTGGAAACATAATTATACACTGGGAGGAGAGCTTTCTTTTAGAAGAAATGGTGCTAAGCCTAGGAGAACTAATAAGCGCATGCTGCCATTGCCAGGGTACTGTAGCTCGAGATTGTCCAGACTCAAGTTATAGATTGCAAATTGAATTATCCTGACTTATAAATTCTAAAAATTGAACGTTTTTACCTCAAGTTTCTCAAATAACCAAATTGAACCATCAGCATAGAGAATGTAGCTGGTGTGTCTCAACGCCCAGGCTGTAATGCTGTGCTGAACATCACGCACATCCCCTAGGACCAACATGGGCATATCTCGCCTGTACCCAGAGTTGGTCCGGGGTATGTTTTAGATCATGAAGGCCTTGTAATTTGACCCTTTTGGCCTCCTGACGTCCAGCCTTGTCCTTACAACATGTATCCTTGATTATATCATGGAGCCATGACATTACCCTCTCATTCTTTTGTGGTTTTGCCCCTCCTTCAGGGGGTTTTCACTAGGGAAAGGTTTTTGTGGTCAGGGGCCAGATTCATGGCAGCAATGGTCTGCTTTGACTTGGGCCTTTCAGCCTCAGGGAAACTTTTTGTGAAAAACTTTGATTAAATCTTGGGCATGGTCACAGTTGCACACTGGCACCCAACTGTTTTCCGTAGCATCAAATCACTTCCAGGATACAAAGTACTCCAGTCATCTTCTTACTTGGTGTGAGGCTACAATCTCATCAACTTTCCCCTCTGGCGCCCCATCCACGAGATAAGCCTCTGGAGTCTCTGGTAGGCCCTCAAACAACGGCAACTTGCTTTCAAGAAAGATTAAAAGATCTAGAACAAGGGTAGATCCAACTGGTATGAGGCGTGGACCACCTTTCTGAAAATGCGGTAAGGGCCAATCCTCTTTGGTCACAGCTTTTTGCAGAGTTGCTTGATAAATATGTTTCAAGCATCAAGCATTATGAGATCCCCTTCCTTTGTATGCAGGACCTACCTGTCTCTTTCCATTGGCTTTCTTATTATAAAGTTGCTACCTCCAAATTCGTGGAAAACCCAGGTTTACTCTCTTGAGAGTCCTAACAAAATTCACCACCGCTTTGGCTTTGTATCCACAATTGGGCTCTATGTTGAAGGCGAGGTTAAACCCATGGTTGGCGAAAAATGAGGAACAGCCAATAGACGCATGTTGAGTGTTGTTATAGCTAAACTAGACCATGGGAAAATGAGATACCCAATCTGAAGATCAGCGGCAGTGTAACACTGCAGGAACTGTTCCAAGCTCTTGTTAACTTGTTCCGTCTGCCCATCTGATTGTGGACGATAGGTAGTTGAGCTGCAGGGACATATTTGAAGAGTCTTACACAACTTTTCCAAAAAACAGAAGTAAACTGGGCCACAAGATCACTACTTATTTCATGAGGGACCCCATGAAGAGCAAACAAATGAGATACAAAGAGCTTAGCCATCTCAGCCGCGGTTACAGTGGTTCTAGAGGAGATAAAGTGGGAGAACTTGGTAAAACGGTCCATCACTACCATGATGGCATTGTAGCCATCAGAAGCAGGTAATTTCAAAATGAATTCTTTTAGAAAAAAGTCCAAGGATCTTTAGCCTTTTGAACTGGTACAAAAACTCCGCTAATGACTAGAGATTTGGCTTCATTTGGTTGCAGACCAGGCACTCCTTACAATACCTGGTCACCTGCGTGACTAACCCATTCTAATTATAAGCGGAGCGAATTAATTCTAGAGTCTTTGCCTTCCCAGGATGTCCAACGGTGATCCTATCATGATGGTACCAGATGATTTCCACGCGAAGTGGTCCAGCAGGAACCCATAAGAGACCCTGAAACCACACCATCTCGTCCTTCACGTGGTATCCTCTAGTAGTATCTTCCTGATTTAACTTTCTATTGGTGATTACTACAGTATATTCTGTTAACAAGGGCTTTGAATGGACTACCTTTATGAACATACCACATTCCTTCGCATTTTCCAGAGGAGCAAGCATTGATCCATGGGTCAAGGGAGAGGGATATTGGGACACAATCTTACCTGGCGGAATCGTCAAATGGGTGTTGTGTACCTCCAACTCCTTTAGATCTGGAGCTAGTGCAGGTTTTTGGCTCAAAGCATCCGCCAAACCATTTTCCTTGCCCTAGGTAAACTCATAGGAAAACACAAATTGGGCGAGGGTCTCATGCCAACGTGTCTGCCATGGAGTTAAGACACAAGGAGAGCGGTAGTAGAGTAAGGCACAGTGATCTGTATGTATGCAGAAGGGTTGAGATGAGCCATGCAAGTGATGACGCAAATAAGTCAGCTCCTCAGCCACTTCCAATAACTCCTTATCATAAACGGCGTAGTTTAACACATGCAGAGACATCTTAAAAAAAATTGTCCCACTGTATGCTCTATTACATCTTCGATACTTGTAATAAGGCAGCCAAAATGGTAATATTGGAGGCATCAGAAGCCACAATAAACTCCTTATCAGGATTGACATGGAGAATGATGGACGTAGAAAGCAGGGTGCACTTTACCGCTTGAAAGCATCCTGCATCACTGGAGACCACTAAAGCACTTTTGCCCTACTCACCTTATACAAGAGCACCACCACCTCAGAAAGATTTGGTGTGAATACTTAAAGAAACGTAAATGTCCCCAAAAAGCTCGTCAATTCCTTGGCCAAAGTTGGTAAGGTCACTCGCAAATTGCCTTCTCCTTGTCTGGAGTGATCATGTGGCCTTGGTCAAACATAAGGTTGCCCAGGAAAGTGACCTGGGACTTAAAGATCTCACACTTACTGATTTTCAGCGTAAGGTTGGCTGCCCTTAACCTCTCCACCACGTGCTGCAGGTGTATTGCATGGGACTCATGGTCATGGAAAAATATCAGAATATAATCCATGTAACAATCGTGCTTAACCCCAGCAGGTCCCCCAAAACCACATCAATATGGCTTTGAAAGATAGCAGGGGCATTTTTAAGCCCAAAGTTCATAACCCGAAACTTAAAAATTCTTTCCTGGTTCAGAATGCGGTGAGCAACTCCTGGCCATTTTGAGACAGATTTGATTGAACGAATTTAAGAAATCCAGTTTGCAGAGGACTCTGGCTTTTAACACATAGCGAGCAATCTAAGATTCCAATGGGATGGGATTTAAATTTGGTAAAGTGACATTGTTTAGGTTCCCATAATCTATGTATGGGCAAAAAGTACCATTGGCTTTCTCTACAAAGAGAAGTGGGGAGCATACTGGTGAGGTAAGCTGAGATAGCACCTTAAGCTAACTGCTCTTTGACCCACATATCCAACGCTGCTTCCTCACCTACAGTTAAGGGTAAATGGGATAAGATATACGCACCAGACAAAGGTGAGTTTGAACTTGCAATCAAACTCTAAATGAGCTGGTAGTACATGCTGAAGCCTCATCAAACGTAGATACCAGACCCGCCAACCAGGAAGGTAGAGTTTACCTCTAAAGAGGGCTTCAGCCGCTGAGCTAGACTGAGTATGCTAACAATAATACAGTAGGGTAAATTGCCTGAAAGTTTGCTTAAGACATGGGGATAACTAATCCAAGCCGTTCTTCAAAGTTAAAGATATGGTATTGTCTTTCAGGTTGGTTCTGACGTCAAACTTTCTCAGCCACCTTAATCCCAAAACTGTGGGGTACAAGAGGTTTTTGATTTCTTAGAAGCAGTCAGACAAATGAGACTTGCTAGCTTAAAAACTACTTACCAAAGAACCTTCAGCGTTAGAATACCTTAGGAAGCCCCTCCCCTAACCATATTATATGGCAAGTAACTTAACTCAAGATAGTCGGCTAGGTCTTGGTCAATTAAAATTCTCAGAGGCTCCTGTATCCACCAAAATCGCTGTGCTGATTTTCCCTAAAGGGGATGAAAGGGTAGCAGTCAGCAAATAATATTCAGAATGGTCTTCACTTAAAGCAGAAAATGCCAACACTTCACCAGAAAATTCCTCATTAGGCATAAGCATGCCCCCAGGATAGGTTTTTGAATCAAAAATGGAGGAGGATAATTGGCTACTTTCACTACTGAGGCCACATATCCCACCATATCTTTTAGAAGTTGCATAAACATTTTTATATTATAAAGATAACTTTTTCTCCACCTCCTGTGTTCTGCGGATCATGGTAGAAGTCAATAATGGGTTCTCCTGGGTGATCTGGTATACAGAAATGGGTTTCATACTAGATCCATTATAGATAATTTAGCTTGTTTTTATATAGTAATTCGCGTTATAAAACATGTTTTTGGGAGGGAATGACCCCATACTAAATCTGGTGGCTATTTGTGCATTGTTATCTAAAGCCATCACCCCAAGGCCCTTCATTGATTGCCCCACCTGCACCATCTGAACGCGGTTTATAGAGAAAATCATTTTAGTTAAATTTCTAAAATCAATTTTGGGGCTAATATTTCCTGGACCCTCCAGTCTGCTAGAAACGGGGAAAGAATCGGTGGGGAGCTCTGTCCCGTCTTAAAATCAATAGGCGCAGGTACCATATTTATAGGGGCCACCACAGGTGACATCATAGCATGGAATCAACTGATATATATAGTTTTAGTTTTTGGCTGGACTCCTGCTTGCATTCAAATTTCCACCAAAAATGAAGGATTGGAAGTATATAAATCCCCCATTTTCAGGGGTAAGCATGAGATTTTGGGGCCCATATTTATAGGGGCTGTCAGGACCACAGGGGTTGTATCACATAACCCTTAATTTTTTAAGGCCAGGTGACCTAAAGTTTCGAGGTGTTGGATTATAAGTTTTACTTTTCTTGGGTGAAAAGTCTTCACTCAGGATACTATGCCTTGAATTTAAATACTAAATTATGTTCATCTCCCAAATGACTATAAAGATATGACGAAATGTTAATGACAAAAAGAGAGTAATTTTTACTTGCCTAAAATCAAAATATATTGGAGATCAGGGAGGTTTTCTTGGGAATCTCTAAGCGTTCCAAGCTAAAATCTATACTTTTTAACAATTGGGGATTCTGCGGCAGGCTGTTCATCTCTGGTTGAGCAGGATTTTCTCAGCGCATGGATTGAGTTTGAACCCCAAAGTTAGGAAGCTTTGGGTGTGCAATAGTTGACCACATAGGTCAAGGTTGATTTACAATGTCAAAGGGCTGTTTTTGTTGGGAATTATGTACAATAAATACTTTTTAGCTATTAAGCCAGATCAAGATTGATTCCCTTCAGCTGACAAAACCAAATCTCTGATTTAGGTAGGAATCATGACAACGCCACCCTCTAGATCTTGGCGCAGGGGGTGAAACAGATAGGTAAAGTGAATATATATGTGGTTTACTACAATACCCTGAATGACCTCTACAATTGAGTGTTTGTTATCCCACTTTTAAATGACTTTGTAGGGTCCCAACCAGTTGGTGCCCAATTTGTTGTCACAACCTCCAGGCTGATGATTGTAGATTAGGACTAGGTCACCTGGTTGGAAGGTGTGCATGGGTTCATGATTATCACTAAATTGATATTTTCTCTACTAGTGTACCAGATAAGTTCTCAGAAGTTAGAGACTAGAGTCATATTATTTCATCGGAAATGCTTTGCATAGTAACTTTGGGGGCATCAGGTAATGCTTTATCTAACATGGCCTGCACTTTAGAAGGCAACTGGGGATCTCTTCCATACAAAGCCTAAAAGCGACATCTTAATTATTTGATGGTAGCTTAATCTGTAAGCCAGAATAGCACTAGCCAAATATTGGGGCCAGCGAAGAGAGTCAGTCATTGTCACAGCAGTGACATATTTCCTGAAATTAACCGCCCTTCTAAAGTCAAGTCCAACAAGCCCTTGAGGCAGAGACCAGAACCCTTAAGGGTCACTGATGACCTATCTAAGGTCATTGACAAAAAATGGGTTTTGGCTTTGCCTTCCAGAGCTGAGGAAAACGGCTTATTTGAGGCAAAAACCCAGGTGGGAATCAATCTTAGCACTTAGAAAATCACAAGGTATGAGGTTACGGAATCTGGCCAAATTTTACTATTTTGATTTTGTTAAAGAATGACGAATTTGTAGCTCATATCAGATTCCAATAACCACTGGAATATTCTTGAATCAAACCCCTATAAATTAAGTCCCAAGATGAGAAAGGCTTTGCTTTTCTCAGATACACAGGCCATTTCAATAAAGTCAAGGATTTTGGGCACATTTCCAGTAATTTGGTTATTTCCAAAAAATACAACTCTACAAAGTTCTGTGATGGCTAGAGTATGTTTTCTGCTCTGGTTTGCCCCTACTGTTTTATCTGAGACCACCGCCTACTCCGCCACCTATTCCACCAGCTCCGCCTTCTCCTATCTTGCTGCCTTATGCCCTAGATTTTTCGCCACCCTTCCCAGCTTCCAGGGCCTCGTGTCCCTGATGGTTGTGGCCAGTTTGGTGTGCGTTTTGTTCCACAGATTTATTTGGAAACACAATAATGAACGCTAATGACGTCTCTTCGTTTTGTTGGGTCACTTGGCCTTGTTGGCACACCTTTGGCCTAGCCTTTCCCCTCAGCGACCTCCTGCGCTCCAGTTTCCCAGACATTATCTGAGAAAATCCTAGATTTTTTGTGAGTTTCTTCTACTGTTGAGTGGCTAAAGTTAGCCCAATCCTCTCAGAGTTGTCAACCGTTGAAGCGGTCCAAAGGGCTGGTACTTTTGTATCCTTTCTGGCCTTGGTTGTTACCTTCCTCAAGGGGTGAGCCGAAGGTGTTTCGCGGCTCCCCTCACTCAAGACGCTCATATTGTGTGCAGTACCTGCCACTACCAGTCTCACTATCCACTATCTATTGATTCTACTCTTTTAAAAATGAGATCTATAACACGTTGTCCAGCTTTAGGGCCCGCCAGAAGTATCAAGGCAAGATCGTAGCTGACGTCCTCCTTCTTCAGCTGCTGCTCTGTGAGATTACAGAGGGAGCTCACCAATGGTTACTCTCCACGGGTTAGATTAATAGATCCCTCCTAGAATTTCTCCCAGCGTTGGAAACCTGTCAAGCCACATGAGTATCCCCCTGCTACCTTTGAGGACTATAACTCCTTTGTACACTTATCCCAAGGAGCCCTCACTACAGCTCAATACTTGCGCATGTTTCGAGAGCAAGCATCAAGGTTGGAATCTCTTGAACAGTTGAAGATGGCCCTTCTCTGCAAGTCCCATAGATAATACTGGTGCTGCCCTCGGCATATGGGATAACCCTCCTCCCTCCTTATCTGGGACGTTCTCAATTCTTGCATCCCTGTTGTCTATCAGCCTCTGTGCCACCAAGCCTAATAGTACCGCTGAACTTCAGATTTTAGAACTTGACAACATCATCACTGTGGGGAACCAACATGTTTCCGATCCTGTGGTGACATATCCAGCTGAGACACTGGCCGTTATTGACATTTCCAACATGATTCTAGAATGCACTATTTCCGTGCTCTCCAAGTACCGCTTGGAACCAGCAGTCAGCTCACTGGAAGGTAAGTCTGAAACCTCCGTCATAGGTGGGGTCCCCTCACTACTGGCCTTGCACCGCCATGCTCTACAGAGTACCCCTCACTTTTGTTCACAAAAGTAGAGGGGGTTAGTAAGTCTAACCCGTTTGATCCAGAGCTATCACTTCCTCCTAGCCATGGACTCGCTGTTGCTGCTTTAAGGCCTATGCCTTCTGTCCAACCTGTAGTCCCAGTTGGACCAGTTGAACAACTCTTTCCCATCACTCCAGAGTCACCTCTTGTGGCTGATTCAATCCAGAAACGAGTAGAGATCCATAAGAGGATGATTGAAGAAGAGCTAGCCGTGGTTGACCCTTCCAAAAGCTTGGCGGTCCTGAATGGTGTAGTATCATGTGATAAAGATCTTCCTCCCGCTGAACATAGAGCACTAAGCTACACCCACACCATTTAAGTACCGTGGACAACTTTATGGCTTTGTGAAGTTATTTGGGGTAAATTTTTAGGGGATCCTCCACACTATATGCCGCCCTCTGGGCTTGGAGCCATCCTGTCATCTCTTAGCTCTGAGGGGGATAAACCCTCCTCTGCTTACTCCTTGTTCATGGCTACTTTTTCTTCTGCAGGGAAGAGCTTTCAAGCACTCGCTTTAGTGGACACTGGTGCAACTGAAAACTTCACCCGTCAAGAGTTGGCAGTGGCCCTGGAGCTGCCCCTGGGAGTTGGTCAGTTTGTGAAGGGTGGTGCATCTCAAACCATTCCAAGTTATCGCGTGTTAAAATTTGTTCCATATATTGCAGGCGATGTTTACTTTGTTGAGAGCTTCTCCTCAATAAAGAACCTCATATACCCTGTTATTTTGGGGGTTGGCTGGTTGCGCCGATTTGACATCGCCACTAACCTCCTGGACTCTACCATAAATGCAAAATTTCCTGGTGGAGTCACGCTTACCATCCAATGCTTAGATGAGAGCGCCACGGTGCTCCCCAGAAGGTGGGCCCCACTCCAAAGGTGGGCCTAGCCTCTATTCAAACGGCCGACGCCCTGACCCCAACACTTACTCAGTCAGAATGCATTCGTGGATATGCTGATCTGTTTGATCCCAAAAAGTCCCGCCCACTCCCTGAGCACACCAAGTTGGACTTTGAGTCTAAGCTGACCGTGGAACTCATCAAGGTATCCTCTCCATTTACCCCTTGTCCCTGAGGGAGGAGGCTGCCTTGGACGCTTGGGTAGACGACATGCTCTCTAAGGGTCAAACCTTTAAGAAATTCTCACCTGTGTGCTCCCTCCTCCTGTTTGTAGAGAAGTCTGATGGTTCACTTCATCCCTGCTTTGATTATGGCAATCTGAACGACGTAACGGTGCCTGATCTCATCTCCTCTCTCTGGAGCAACAGATTGCTCACTATGTGGAGAAGGCTAGGGTGTTCAGCAAGCTTGACTGTCTTAACTCTTTCAACCAGATCCGCATTAAAGAATGTCAGGAGTGGTTGAACGCTTTTTGTACTTGCAAAGGTAACTACCAATTCTGGGTTATGCTGTTTGGTTTTTAGAACGATCCCAACTACTTTCAGAGGCTCATTGATGCTGTCTTTGAAGACCTTATGGGTATTTTCGCTATTGCATACATGGACGACATTCTGGTCTTTTTGCCAGATGCAAAATCTCACGCCCGCCACCTTGTGTCGGTCATGGAGAGACATTTACAGCGAACCATACAAATTAGGTTATCAAGTGTGAGTTCTTCCAACCCAAGGTTGAGTTCTTAGGAACCATTATCTTCTCCCATGGTCAAATGGTTGCCCCAGATAAGGAAGCAGCTATCCGCAATTGGGCTACTCCCTTATCTCTCACGGAGCTGCGCAGCTTCCTTGGGACATGTAACTTCCTCAAGAAGTTCACCCCCCAGCTCACAGAAGATGCCGCCCCTCTCTACACCGCTTCAAGGAAGAAGATTTTCAGTAGTACCAATGAATGCAACGCTGCATTCCACGCCGTCAAGTCCATACAGTTGTCCAGCCCAGTGTTGGTACATGCAGACCCCAGCCACCCCTTTTTTGTTGCCACTGATGCTTCCAAATTTGTGGTGGGAGCTGCTCTGCTACAAGAGGGGAAGGACGGAGTGGAACGACCTGTTACTTACTTTTCTAAGAAAATGACCCTGGCGCAGCTCAACTATGTAATATGTGATAAGGAACTCCATGAAGTTGTTGAGGCAGTACAACACTGGCGCCACCATTTTCATGGGTCTAAGTGGCCACTTACTGTTCGTACTGACCACAAGGCATTGATGTACTACTGTGCACCCCAGAAGCTATCCCCTCGCCAGTCCCGGTGGTTAGAAATCCTGTTAGTGTTTGACTTCCAATATGACTTGATTAAGGGCACCCAGAACATTTTACCTGATGCTCTATCCCAGAACCCTGCCCTAGCGCCTGACCCAGCACTAGTGATGCCCAAAATACTCAGGTGTTAATTAAGCAGCAACAGGTGAAGGAGAGACCACTGTCCAACCCCCCGCTTTGCTTAAGATGGAACCTTTGGAAGGGGACGCTGACACCCATGCCTTTGTTAGATTGTCTCAACCTCTGTCAGCTGACTATTATAAAATCAAGCAGGCCTGCCATAGAAATGGCAAATCCCTGGACAAAGGCTACCAGTTTATGGATGGGGTCATCCTCCATCAAGGCAAGTGGTGGGTGCCTCCTGGAGCTCTGTTTGAGGAATTGAACCGTGAAGCTCATGACCCTTAATTGCTGGCCACCCTGGCAAGGACAAGACTCTTGAGTTGTTCGCCGCTCCTACAGTTGAAAAGTATTGCCACAGATGTGGCAAATTCACAAAATCATGAATGACGTGCAAACGGTCAAAGCCAAGCCACCTGAAGAGTGCTGGATTGCTTGTTCCCCTCCAAAAGTTGAGGGCCCTTGGACATCAGTGTCTGTCGATTTTATTGTAGAACATCCCTTGTCCCAGGGTTATGATGCAGTAATGGTTGTGGTCGACCGTTTCACAAAGATAGCCCACTTCATCCCCTGCAATACCATAATTAAATGCAGTTGAGACAGCCCGCCTCTTTGTAGATCACATCATTTGCTTACATGGTATCCTAAAGGAAATTATCAGTGATAGAGGCTCACAATTCACCGCTCAGTTCTGGGAAGCCCTTCTTTCAATATTCAGTATCCGCCCCTGCCACTCCACAGCCTTCCACCCCCAGTCAGATGGACAGACGGAAAGGGTGAACCAAGATTTGGAGCAATTCTTGTGTAGTTATTCCAATGCTAAACAGAACAATTGGTCCTCTCATCTCCCACTGGCGTAATTCGCTTATAAAACCTTACCCATGCCTCTACAGGAAATTCCCCCTTCTTTTCAAACTATGGTTACAGCTCAGCTTCAATCAAAGTCCACGGATTGAGTCCACCATCGTTGATGCCAATGAGCGCGTTAAAGAGCTCAGGGACATACATCAGGCAAAGAAGGACCATCTAGTTGATGCTGCGAGGATCTACAAAGCATATGCTGATCAAAAGCGCCATGAAGGACCTGAGTATAAGCCTGATGACTTGGTCATTGTCAACGCCAAGGAACCAAACCTGAAGCAACCCTGCCGCAAGTTTTGCCCCAAGCGTTTTGGACCCTTCAAGATCCCCCAAGAAATTTGGCCATCAGCTTACCAAATTTTACTTACCACCCTCAATCAAAGTGTTCAGCACCATACATAAATGCCTCCAGATCCCCTTCAATGGTCCCATGCCACCTCTCCCAGATCATGTCATAGTGGATGGTGAACCCCAATATGAGATTGATGCCGTTCTTTCTTCTCGCTTATTCTGACTCCACCTGCAGTACTTGGTGTCCTGGAAAGGACTTGATGAGACATAAAACAGCTGGGTATCATATCAGGACATGACCAATGCTCAGGACCTAATCCATGACATCCACTCTAGATTCACTGATGCCGCAGTACCTGTCACCCAAGCCTCTTTAGCTGCCATGAAGCTACCCACTCCTCACAAGAACTTTGCCTTGGCCAATGTCCCCTTGGGTGGTGTAGAAACCGTCCAAGAGCGGAGGGTGATGTCACAGCTAGTAACATATTTCCTGGAATTAACCGCCCTTCTAAAGCCAAATTCAACAAGCCCTTGAGGCAGAGACCAGAACCCTTAAGGGTCACTGATGACCTATCTAAGGTCATTGACAAAAAATGGTTTTTGGCTTTGTCATCCAGGGGCTGAGAAAAGCGGCTTATTTGAGGCAAAAACCCAGGTGGGAATCAATCTTAGCACTTAGAAAATCACAAGGTATGAGGTTATGGAATCTGGCCAAATTTTACTATTTTGATTTTGTTAAAGAATGACGAATTTGTAGCTCATATCAGATTCCAATAACCACTGGAATATTCTTGAATCAAACCCCTATAAATTAAGTCCCAAGATGAGAAAGGCTTTGCTTTTCTCAGATACACAGGCCATTTTAATAAAGTCTAGGATTTTGGGCACATTTCCAGTAATTTGGTTATTTCCAAAAAATACAACTCTACAAAGTTCTGAGATGGCTAGAGTATGTTTTCTGCTCTGGTTTTCCCCTACTGTTTTATCTGAGACCACCGCCTACTCCGCCACCTATTCCACCAGCTCCGCCTTCTCCTATTTTGCTGCCTTTTGCCCTAGATTTTTCGCCACCCTCTTCCCAGCTTCCAGGGCCTCGTGTCCCTGATGGTTGTGGCCAGTTTGGTGTGCGTTTTGTTCCACAGATTTATTCGGAAACACAATAATGAACGTTAAGGACGTCTCTTCGTTTTGTTGGGTCACTTAGCCTTGTTGGCACACCTTTGGCTGGGGCCTTTCCACTCAGCGACCTCCTGCGCTCCATCTTCCCTGACAGTCATGGCCATTTTCTGGAGGGTGGCAGTTATGATACTATTCGTTCACTCTACCATTCCATCAGTTGCAGGATGGTTTAGGTGGAAAATACCTGGGTGGATCCCATCAGTTTGATTAAATAATTTACTAACGGTGATTGGAAGTTTTTAAAGTTGTAAGATAGAACTATGTTAGGGCACTCATTCTGTATGCTAATCTGATTATATAATAAATATGGTGGTCGCTTTTTCTCAAGCGGATGACAGCAATGCAGCCTCAATCCACTTAGTTGAATGATCTATGGCTAGAAGGAGGAACCAATGACCAGTAGAGGTTCGAGGGAGAGGTCCCACAACATTAATGCTAATAGTATGGAAGGGCTCACAAAGTGAAACCACTGGATGTTAAGATCAGAGAATAGGTCCAGCTTGACTTTTACATACCAGGCAGGACTCCAGTACATCTTGAATTACCACAAGCAATCCTTTCCAGTAAAATTAAGGCTTGAGCCACTGGTAAGTTTTCCAAATTCCCACGTGGCCAACTTACCAATGTTTATCCAATATGACATCATTTTGAGCCAAAGGCTGTACATAGGGCAACTATCTTTCGTATAAGAGTTTGTACAGTTGGCCATTTTTGACTAGAAGATTCGCGGATTTTATTAATTCCTTTTGAAGGTTCGATGATTTGTCTTTCCATAATTTCCATTGAGTTAGGAAGTCGTAGAGTTAAACTTCAAGGTCAATTAAGTTGATATGGAAGCTGGGATAGACAATGCGCGCTTTAGTGTATAGGCCTTGGTCAATGTATTATGGAAAAATTTTAGATTTATATTTTTAACGCCCAGTGGGCTAACTTTCTGTTGTCCTTCACATGCTGTAGCCATCTCAAGGAAGCATGGTCAGTAATCATGGTGAAAGGTTTCCCATATAGATAAGGTTGGAAATGCTTAATATCCATTTTTACTTCCAAGAATTTGTGTCATGAAAACGTTATAGTTGCGTTTGGTTCTGGGTAAGGTTTTTCTATATTAGGCGATAGGATAGTAGTAAGTTTCATTGTGCTGAAATAGTATGGCTCTGATGGCTATATGCTATCATTGGTAAAGAGGAGAAAAGGTTTATCAAAATATGGGTGAATAAGTACTAGAAAATGGGAGAGAGAGATGTATATCAGGTCAAAGGCATTCTGGTGCTCTTCTTTCCACAGGGAGGGCATCTCTTTCTTCAATGATTATAATAGAGGCTCTGAGGTGTTGAATAATTGGGGAATAAACTAAATTTAATATCCCACCATCCTCTCAAAAAACTTGTACATATTGTAGGGATTTAGGGGGGAATCTTATAAACGGCCAGGACCTTGTTGTCCATCGGGGATATTTCAACTTTTTCTACCCTAAGGGCTCAAAAAATCCATTCTATTCTGAAATAAGGAGCATTTTTGGTTGATTTAACCTTATCAAAGCTTGCCATAACTGCTAAAAACTTGCCTGCGATGATCTATGCGTTTGGTAAAGGTCTTAAAATTTTATTATTGTTGAATTGGACTAGCACACAAGAACGTTTCAAATCACCTAAGAGTCCTTTTATGGCGTGTTGAAAGGTAGCAGGGGCTTTACATAACCCTTGCAGCATTTTAGTGGGCTCGAATAATCCTTTATTTGAGACAAGGGTGCATTTTTCACAGTCCTCCAGTGACAAATCGACTTTCCAGTACCCACTGGCGAGATCCATAACTGAAAATAGTGGGAACTCAATATTAATCGTATGGAATCATCTATAGGTGGCAATGGGTAGTATCTTTTTTTGTGATTAAATTTAAGCGGCAATAATCCAGGACAACATGGTGGCCACCATCCCTTTCCAAGTTAATAGAAGCAGGGAGACCCACGGGATTTTAGAAGGCACAAGTAACCCAGCTTCCAACAGTTGGTGCTCTAAGGTCACCTGAGCTTCCTTGACTTTATATTTTTGGTATGGCTGAGATTTAGACGGAGGGTGAGCCTCAGTCTCAATTTAGTGAATTACCCCAGATTTTTTTGTAACTACTTGATCCCAAGGAAAAATGACAAAATATTCCTTGGGGAGTTCTTTGACATTCTGTCACTTATTAGGGGTGAGATTGTCTCCAATCCAACCTTCAGAAAGAGCTATGGTGGGTAGGGGATCAAATCTTAAATATTGTAAAGAGCCAAAACAACTCACGTCAGTGATATTTTCAATAAGACATAATTTTAATTAAGCAATAGGGGCATACCGTGGGACTTGGAGAGTTTGATCCGTTAGATATCCTAATAAGATAGAAAAAGATTTCTCTTAAGCAATATCCAAAATCCTCAGACAGGTCAGCTCTTCTTTAATTGAAGGGTTTGGGTGTCCATTTAGCTCCAGAGCTTGGTTAGGAGGGATTAAGATCTTGATCCCCATATCTACAATAAACTGGGTGCCAGAGGGTACTGTAATCAGATAGGGGGCATACATAGGGATCCCATCTTTGACGTCCACAGCCTCAGGGGGTAACTTATTTTTTTCCTCCTAAAACTTGATATTCAACTCTAAAAATGGAGGACATATATTTAAGGAGGCATGTTGGTTTTTTCAGAGCTCCTTTACTTTTGACTGGGAGTTTACATATTAACGGGATCTGATACCCTGATAGCAAGATTATTTTCTTTATGTTTGATAATACAGATTATCCCGTATCAGTTGAACCCCAATAAGAAACTCATGGTTATTTTTTCTAAAGCAATAGTGGTGGAAGTAATTAGAAGTCTCTTAAATCAGAAGGGCAAGGCAGAATACGGCCCAATTGCCTTAGTAGACTGATTACCTGCCATCCCACACTCAGCTTTGTGAATCAAGTCTGGAGACATTTTTTTCTTTGATAAGTTGTGAAGATATAATGTTAAATGGTGAACTGGTATCAATTATTGCCAGGACTATAACCTTATGAATGACTACCTCTACCTGAACCACCTAAGATCTGAACTAGGAATTAATTAATATTAGATTGTTATTAGGAATTTGCAGCAAAGCAAGCTAAGGATTTTGCTGTGGCTAAGCTTAAGACTGTTTAAAGCGCTTGAAGGTTTAACTTGCCAGCACTTGGCTCTTCATAGAGGAGCTGATCTACAAAAGTCTTTGGGGAAATTTTTCAATATAAAAATAAAGCTGAAGGTCTTTATGTAAGTCCCAGGGAACGTCCCCTGTGTGAGGATTGGACCCTCTTCCCATTTCTGATTAAGAAGGTACCAAAGAAGGTGGCAGTACCCCTCATCACCCAGGGCGACCTCGCCCACGTGGTAGATGAGTATTGGGTAACAGACCTTCCTCTTTGAGTTCCTCCCCAGTGCCCACCTTCACCTCGGCAGAACTGGTACATTTGAACAGGGAAATTTTTTGCTGAGATCGCCAAAATGAAGTTGTCTGGTTCAAAATGAGTGGTAACATGCTCGATGATCAGATCCCATATAGTCAAAAAGGGACAAAGTCTGATTTATTGGCTGGAATCACCAAAGGTTTCAATACAGCTAAAACCATGATTGCAAAAATTAACTCCCTCCCAAAATCATTGGGGATGATCACTGACATGCAGGTAGTAGCATTGGACAACATCGATGAGGGTTTGAAGCTCCCTGCCACAAATTGGGCGTTGTGGCTGATGCAACGCTTTTGACCTGATGAACAGCCCAGTAGTTGGGTAAAGGCGGGTTGGGAGTCCTAAACCCATTCCCAACTAATTAAAACAGCCCCTTCATGAGGTGGCCTTAGGGGAATTCCTGCTGATTGTCAGGCTAAATGCCATCACGCCAACCATTGTAAACGTAGTCAAGCCTCAGTTTGGGCGTTTGAGGTTGAACCAACAGCGACTTGGTCTGCCATCAAATCCTTTAATGTCAGTTACCAGTGAACTTATCTGCCCCTCATTACAAAAATTTGCCATTTAGGTCGAAAATGAGGGTCCCAATCCCAGCTAGTCCCCGCATCAATTCACTATTTAATCAGTTGCATCACACTGAGAAAATTCTTGGTCAATTTTCTTATTTTTATTTACAGTAAAATTTTGCCTCAAAATTTATCAGTTTTTATTTTATTGATATCCTTCTGGCCACATTTCCAATGGCTTTTCTCTGGTGGCCCATCAACCCATATACTGGGTGGGCTCTACTAGTACTAATGGTCACTATGGCCCCCACAGTCATAAACTGGATTCAGTGAGCTATATACTTCTGGCATTTTAACCTGTTGTTATGAACTTTCACTGACAATATAGTGGGATCTTGTGGATGTACATCCACCATCTTCAGGCAAGGATCTGCCCCCTTGTCTCCCCAATTGATTTAACCTTGGCTACCAGTGACTTTATAAAAACCATAAATGTGGTACCTCCCTCTGAAGTGAGACCTCCAGGATCTAGGGTGGCCTTGATTTAGTTCATCCTCGGGCTGCTCTTCACTATTGTCTTACACCAACAATTTATCATTTCCCAATGCTTGGCTCCATACAACTTCATTTGGGCTGCAATGCCTCTGGTATTCTGGCTTGCTTTTTGGGTGCTTACGCATCTTGACTGGCAGGCTGCTCTAATCTTCTTCTTCCATTTCTTTGACATAATTGACCAACCATTGTTTCCAGCCTCTTCCGCCCTGCTCTTTGAGGTGGGAGTTGCAGTGGCCACCCTTTACCAAATGAACGTGCAATCAGTAGTCTGCTTTTTGTTGTTTGTATGGTCACTTGCTGATTTTGGATATAGTATCCGCTCTACCCTGGAGAAATTTTTTCAGGGAGGCTTAGCGCCTGGATTACTACCCCTCCCCCTCCTAATAGCCCAGAGGAAAGCTCACGTGTTCCATCCCAAGAGATAGTAAATAGAGTTCTTGACGCCCTCGCTGAGGTGCAGATGCACTCGGAATTGCCCTTAACAACGCCGCTGAGTTATCTCATGCCCAACAAGGGATTGCTTAATTTGACGCAGTGGAAGGGGACGCCCATCGTAGGGTTAGAGGCCTTCTGCGCTCTTCCTCACAAGTGGGAGATCCCGCTTCACTGATTGCTGTCATATCAGCTGCCTTAAAACCCCCTGTGTCACGCTCAGATCACTTATTCAGATTGCTTTATACTATGGCCAAAGCCCCTATTTTGGCTTCTTTGATCTCTACCTTCTGTGAAGTGGCTCCCACACTGGACCTCTCTAATGATATGCTTCAGGCAATCCTTAGAGCAGGTTTGGATACAGTTTCTGCTCCTCATGAGATGTGGTCCACCTCAAAAGGAACGGTACAGAAAATATGTGCCACCATGACTACTATCAATGCCTTCCCTCGCCATGCTTCCCACTATCAAAAGGGAAATTTTATGATAGGATTACCCAACGATGATGCAGATGTAGCGTCTACCATCAAACCAGGAATAGTTCCATCTTATGAGCCTGTTACTACTCCTGCATCAGAGTTGGCTAATCCTGAAACACCTATAATTGAATCAGTAAAAGCCCAAATGGGTTAAGCTGGTTCTCAAGCCCTTGTCCTCCCCATCTTTACTCCAGGAAAAGCTTTCGACCTTCCCCCCAATTTGCCGGTTATTTCTTTAGTCACAACAGAAATGCTCGAATTTTACAACAAACAAAATTCGCTTATTTCATATTGAATATGAAGATTAATATCAGATCCCACCATGTCTCCTTTGAGGCCCTGGTGGACACTGGTGCTGCAGGTAATTTCATGAGCTTTAAGTTAGCCCAAAAATTAGATCTGGACATGGATGTGGGCCCATTGGTGATGGTGACTTCTTCTGCCTCCCAGACATCAAATGTTGTTTGTCAGCCAGTACCTTTTTCAGTACATCAGTTTAGCTTCTGTAATTGATTTTTGCAATGCCAAACTTGGTGTTTCTGGTGATTTTGAGAGTGGGATGGTGGCGCTGACAACATGTCAGGAACCACCTGGTGTTTAACATGCTGTTGTTTGTTAATGATCAACTGGAGGGTGATTTTCCTTGATCAACTCTCTTAAGAAAACTCAAGGTCGCAGTTCTATCACTTCCCTCATCTTTTGCAGGCATACCGTCCAATTTTCCAGAAAGTTTATTTTGCTATCAAAGATTAATTCTGAAAAGGCAGATCGCCTACCTCCTCATACTAAATTTGACTTGGGATTTTGTATGACAGTGGAGTTGGTGAATATCAACTGCCCGTTGTACCCCATACAGCAGATGAGGAGGTTGCACTCAACACTTGGTTGGATGACATGTTGAGAAAAGGATGGTATTTTAAGGAGACCTCGCCAGTCGCATCTCCCATCATCTTTGCCAAAAAAGCTGATGGTTCCCTCAGTCCCTGCATAGATTATGGACATCTAAACAAAGTAACAGTTCACAATCCCTACCCCCTACCTTTGGAGCAGACTTAAGCCAAGCAATCGCAAAATCTTGTGTGTTCTCCAAGCTGGATCTCATCAATGCCTTTAACCAGATTAGGGTAATGAAAGGACAAGAACGGTTAATAGCAATCTGGATGAAGCGAGACATTTTTCAATTCCGCATAATACCTTTTGGGCTGAAGAATGTCCTGTTATGTTTCAACATATGATTGACAGTGTGCTGGGTGACCTTCGGTTTACTTGCGCAGTCACATATATTGATGACATTCTGGTTTACTCCCTGACTCCTGAAAAACATGCTATTAACTTAGAAGTGGTTGTGGCCGCCTTGCATAAGGCAGGCTTGTTTGTCAAGCCTTCCAAATGCGAGTTCTACAAGGAGGAAGTGACCTTCCTTGGGAACCTTGTCCTTAAAGATGGCTACGCGATTCCTCCTAATAAGTTGGATGCTATTCAAGAATGTCCATTCCTGACAACCCAGAAACAATAAGAGAGTTTCTTGGGATCCATCATTTTCTTGAAAAGTTTTCCTCGGCTCTTTCCCAGCTAGCTGCCCTGCTCCACCCCCTCACTGGCAAGAATGTACCATTTTTCTGGACGCCCAAATGCCAGCAGGCGTTCAAATTGATCAAAGAAGTGTTTTTATCTCCTCCTGTCTTGAAACATGCAGATCCCGCCAAGCTGTATATTGTTTAATGTGATGCCTCCTCAGTGGCAGTGGGGGCAGTGTTACTCCAAGAGCACAATGGCCTGAAACATCCGGCCACCAATTTTTCTCATATGTTTTCCTCTATGGAGCAGTCTTGGGCCATCTATGACAAGGAGTTGGCAGCCGTAGCATGGGCAGTAACTCATTGGAGTATCTGTTACAAGGTGCTCAGCATGAGTTGACGGTCTGCACGGATCACCAGGCTCCCTTGTATTTTTGCAAACCCCAGAAATTGGCACACTGATAGGCACAAACCTATTAGGACATGTGCAGCTTCAATTTCAAATACAAATTCATAAAAGGTGCACTTAACGTGCTTCCCAATTTTCTCAGCTGCAGCCCCGCCCACTGTCCCTCGGACCTGGAGGAACTGGACCTCGTTACCATGATTTCTGCTGCTCAAATCCTGTTGATTGTTATCCCTGTCATCTCTTCCATCGCTCTGACCCCCAACACCCCACTAGTTGCCCAGGTCCTGGCTGGTCAAATGGCTTGCCCTGAGGGTGTGGAGTTGGTCGAGCAATTGTCCCACCAAAACCATTAACACTCTCTATACTTTTTGGAAGAGGGCCTTATTTTTTTCTGGTCACAAATTTGGGTTCCCCCTCCCTTCAGAACTGAGGTATTTTGCACACATCATGATCCCCCCAAAGTTGGCCATCCAGGAAATAAGAAATGCATCTTGATCAAGCAGACCTACAATTGGGCGGATTTATCCAAGGAGGTTCCAGCCTGGATTGCCGATTGCATTACTTATGCTCAGGCTAAGTCAAATCGCGCTGGTAGAAATGGGCTTCTACACCCTTTACAGCAGGTGGAGAGTCCATGGACATCGGTGTCCATGGATTTTATTGTCAAACTCCCCTGCTCTAACATGTTTATGGTGTAGATGGTGGTTTGGATCGTTTCACTAAATTTTCCCTTTTTATTCCTTGTACTTTTGCAATTAAATCAGAGGAAATCGCTCGCCTCTTTGTGCGTCATGTGTTATCAATTTTTGGCCTCCCACAGAAGATCATCAGTGACCATGGAGCACAGTTCATGGTACAGTTCTGGAGTGAACTCTTATCTATTCTAAAAATCTCCCTTTGTCGCTTCATGGCATATCATTCCCAGTCTGATAAACAAACCAAGCGAGTTAACCAAGTCCTTTAACAGTACCTGCGTTGCTATGCTGCAGCCGCACAGGGCACCTGGGCCAATGACCTCCCCCTTGCTCAATTCACTTACAACAGTGGGACTCACACTTCCATGGGATTTTCTCCCTTCAAAGCGACGTTGGGTTATAATCCTACCTTTTTGGTTGGACTCTGCTTGCAGCCTAAGGTCCAAGCTGCCGCAGACCATTCTGAACATATTAGGTTTACTCAATCCTTGGTGCGGGAACACCTCACCAGGGCTATTGAAGACTACAAGTGGTTTGCAGATTGAAAAAGCCTTCCAGGTCATGACATAATTGTGGGCTCCTATGTTATGCTTGACACACATCATTTACGTATGCAAAACCCTCCTGAAAGTTTGTAAGTAAGCGTTCAGGTCCTCAATTGGTAGAGGAAGTCTTGGGTAATGGTGCGTTTCAGTTAAAGCTTCCAGCTCACTGGAAACGACACCCCGTCTTCCACGTCTCCCTGTTATTGCCATTCAAGGGTATGGTTCCCATGGAGCTTGAGCCAATCATTAAAAATGTGGAAGAGGCTGAAGTGAAGAATATCCTGGCATCCCATAAGTCCTGTCAGTCCGTTCAATATCTCGTGGCTTGGAAAGTATATCCGGCTTATGAGAACAGTTGGGTCAAGGCTCATGATTGCGCTAACTGTATGGAACTGGTTGAAGCATTTTATGAATCCCACACTGAAGCTCCCCCCCCCCAAAAAAAAATCATGACTTTAATGGTGATCAAGTTACCCAAGGTGCACAAGAATGTGGCCCTCGTGCAGTTTCCTGGAGGTGGTGCCATTCCTTTGGAAAAAGGAAAGGGTAATGTAAACCTGGGGAAAGTCCCCTTGTGCATAGATCGGGCCCTCTTCCCATTTCTGAGTAAGAAGGTACCAAAGAGGATGGCAGTACCCCTAGTCACCCAGGGCGACCTCACCCACGTGGTAGATGAGCGTTGGGTAACAGCCCTTCCTCTTCAAATTCCTCCCCGGTGCCCACCTTCACCTCAGCAGAACTAGTACATTTGATCAGGGAAATTTGCACCAATATCATTGAAATGAAGTTGTTCAGTTAGAAATCAATTGGTAAAATGCCCGATGATTGGATCCCATATAGTCAAAAAGGGATGAAGACTGATTTATTGGCTGGAATCACCAAAGGTTTCAATTAGGCTAACACCATGATTACTAAAATTAACCCCCTCCCAAAATCATCAGGGATGATCCCTAACATGCAGATAGAAGCATCAGACACCATCAATGAGGGTTTAAAGCTCCCTGCCATAAATTGGGCATTGCAACCAATGCAACGCTTTTGACTGAACAAATGGCCCAGTGACTGGGCACAGGCGGGTTGGGCGTCCAAAACCCATTACCAACCAATTGGGACCGCCCCTACGTGGGGTGGCCTTGAAGGATTCCAGTTGCTTGTTGTGCTAAATGCCATCACGCCAACTGTCGTAAACATAGTCAAGCCTCAGTTTGGGCATTTGATGTTGAACTGACAGTGACTTGGTCTACCACTAAATCCTTTAATGTCAGTTCTCAGTGAACTTATCTGCCCCTATTCCTGAATAATTTGCTGGTTAGGTCGAAATTAAGGGTCCTGATCCCAGCTTGTCCCCGCATCAATCAACTACTATTTAATCAGTTGCATCGCACTGAGAAAATGTTGGTCAATTTTCTTATTTTCCTTTACAATAAACTTTTGCCTCAAAATATATCAATTTTGATTTTATTGATATCCTTCTGGCCGCATTCCCAATGGCTTTTCTCTGGTGGCCCGTTGGCTAGTATACCAGGTGGGCTCTACCAGTACTAATGGTTACTATGGCCCCCACCATTATAAACTGGATTCAGAGAGCTAGATACTTCTGACAATTTAACCCTATCATTATGAAATTTTGATGACAATATACTGGGATCTTGTGGCCGTACATCCATCATATTTAGGCAAGGATCCGCCCCCTTGTCTCCCCAGTTGATTTAACCCCAACTACCAGTGACCTTATAAAACCATACATGTGGTGCCACACCCTGCAGTGAGACCTCCAGGGTCTGGGGTGGTCTTGATTTGGTTCATCCTCAGGTTGCTCTTCACTATTGTCTTACACCAACGATTTATTGTTTCCCAATGCCTGGCTCCATACAACGTCGTTTGGGCAGCAATGCCTCTGGAATTCTGGATTGCTTTTTGTGTAATTATGCATCCAAACTGGCAGGCCGGTCTAAACTTCTTCTGCCATTTCCATGACACTTTATTTCCATAGATTAAAAGAGGTACATCGACTTCTACTGGTGCAGCTAACACAAAACATCTCAGGGTGGTGATAATGTTACTAGAGTTAGAACAAGGGTCTTGAAGTGCTCGAGTGTTGTCAACATAGGGAGCCTATTGCCCTATACTGACTGGTCTTTTGATATCTTATTTTTGGCAACTGCGACAAAAGGGTGCAGTATTGTTGGGTTTCTTATAGAAAATTCAGAATAAATCAGGTGTAGGTGACTTGGGGGGTGTAACTGCTAGAACTTGGGGCTGGGTCATAACATTATAAAAATGAGGTGGCCCAGTGGGTTTGTGTAGTTAAGCAGGAATCTCCAGAATATCTTTTTAATATGGAAGAGAGACTTCAAGCTAGACTTCACCGCTTTAAAATGAAGTAGTATATTGGGCATTTTTTAAACACCATAACGAAGCGGTCATAGCATCATCTAACATAAAATGATTTCTTGCAACCAACGTATGAGCCTTGAAGTAAAACAATGCGTGAACTTATTGATAATCTCTCCCTGATTAAGGCTTATTACCATAAAGGTTTGTTTTTGGTTAGATAAGCATAGATTGCTCCCAAGTTTTCAAAGCAAGACAGGCTTGGCTTCATTTCACATATGGCAATGCATTAGATGAGGGACCATAACGTCTTGAGCCATGATACTAAGGAAGTTTGTCAGGTGTTTAAGCCGTTGATTATTAGTAGCTTCTTCCATAGCTCTTTCATAACAATATAGAAAGGATAAGATGATTTCCTCTCTGGGGACGTACTTTTCTTTGAACAAGGGTTTAAACGTACCACTTGGGGGGTTGGAGACAAATGACATGAACTGTCACCAGCGGTGCTCCTTCACCTTATGAAATGGTATCTCATTAATATTCATGAGGATGAAGAGCATTCATTTAACTTTAGATTTTGCTAATATTTTTGATTACTAAATCTACACATTAATGAGCAGCACTAAGAGTTGATTTTATGGGTTACAAGTTAGTTTAACTGTTGCATTTCGTTTTTAACTCAGTATTGGCATCTTAGAGTCCAAGTTGATGTTGTTAAGTGGCGAGAACTCTTTGCTCCAACCCACATACCACAGCAGGTAGAGCTGCCAAGTTCCTGAAGGCGTTCATGATGAGCGGTTAATGATATTTTTGTGGAGAGAGGAACTCTATCATAAGTGATTTGGGCTCCTTAGGCGACGCATCCTAATTAGACATTGAGGTTTTAATCTTGCTGAATTAACGCCTAGAGGCGTCCTTTAGTGATGCCTGGGTTAGCAATAGAATTAGGAGGTCCAGGGTCCCCATCTACCATCATGTCCATCATGACCAGGTAGTCCAGGGGGTCCTCATCCACCATCATGTCCGTCATGGCTGGGGGGTCCATAATCACCAGGCATTCCTTGTGGCCCTGAAAAATGGAGGATATTCTGGTCATTACATACTTCATAAATAATTTATTCCAACAACTGGAGGCATTCGTCCACAGAGGTCATAAAGTCATCAGCTTCAGTCTGTAACTTGAGGGTACAATCTATGACCTGACTATGAATGATGACCTCTAGTTGACTAAAACGATTAGTGAGTTCCATTTGAACGAACCTCATGATCCCTTGATCCAGATGGGTCAACCGTCTTATATATCATTGATAAGCTGACAATTTTCCAAAATAGCATTTCGGTTTTCACTGCTGAACTGGGAGGCGGATTGGTAGAATTGGAGGAGTTGCAAATGTATTGTCTCCAATAATTGCAAATGGCAGAGTAATTTCTGATGATGGAACCTGGCTACTTGTAGTAAATGGTACAAGGTGGGATCTACATTTTGACACAAATAGCATTCTGTACGTCCAGCTCCAACCTGATCTACATCAAGCGAAGAACTTTAGGCCAATATCATCATAGGGGCTGGTACCGCAAGAGCTTTCCTCTATTAGCTCAGCCTCCAGGGACAAAAACCCCAGATAAGAGGGTCAGGAGGGCTTTGGCGAAGTCTTATATGTGTAAGTGATATTGCTATGCATTTGGAGCATGGAGGGTCACCTCCAAAAATGGGGGAAATAGAATGTCATGGGTCGGTGATATATCTCCTAAGTGCATATTGATTGCCCAGTCACTTAAATGAGCAGCTTAACTATCTGCGGTATTTTCTGATGCCAAATCATTATTATAAATTGTTTATTACTTTATATTTTACCATGAACTTGGGGTATATCTGGCAGAGAGCATCAGTTTTGCTGGGACCGCAGGGATTGATACCACACATCCTTTAATTTTTTGAGGCCAGGGGACCTGAAGACCTAGGTGTTGGATCATAAGTTTTACTTTTCTTGGCCAAAAAGTCTAAACTCAGGATACTATGCCTTGAGTGGTAAATCATATATTATTTTCATCCCTAAATAATTTTAGAAGTAGTCCAAAATGTTAAAGGAAAAGGAGTAATCTTTTATTGCTTCAAATCAAAATTATATCAGAGATCAGGGAGAATTTCCTGGTAAATCATCAAGAGTTCAAAACTAAGATCTATACTTGTTAACAGTTGGGGATTCTGCAGCAGGCTGGTCATCTCTAGTTGAGCAGGATATGCTCACCACATGGATTGGGTTTGAGCCCTAAGTTAGGAAGCTTTGGGGGAGCAATAGTCAACCGCATAATTTGGGTTGATCCCCCAATGTTGGAAGGCTGTGATTTTTGATGGGGATTATTTCATTAAATGTAAGGATATTTTGTCAGATCAGGATCGATTCCCTTCAGCTGACCCATCTGAATATCCAATTTGGGTAGGAATCCCAAAAGAGGCTTCCCTGGGTGAAACCACGACAGCCAAATTAACTGACCCCTTCTGAGTAGGGGTGGGGAAATTTATTGAAAAGTGATAATCAGATGATCAAATCCAGCAAGGGAAGCTTGACTCATTATAGTGTCCACTGCTGTGTTTTCCAAAGTAGCATGGAATAATCAAATTTGGGAATGATGGACACAGGTAATCCAGAGACACAGGGAGATTCAAAAAAATAAGGACACACAAAATGCCTAACACCATGGTGCATAGTTGAGTCACGGTTAAGCTCAGAAGCAGTTTCACAAGGGTGCCCTGCCACAAAGGGTCGCTTCAAACTCTCTATACTCTTGGACACCCACAACACAGTTTTACAAACGTAAATCCCTGGCAGCTGCCCCGGGTAGAAGCTGACACAGCCACTCAACTCCTGGAGGAAAGGAGCCAAGGCTGGTTTTATTATAACTAGAAGAAGTGGTAGGAAACTTGGAAACCCAAGCAACTGGGCTTCTAGCTGTCCATACCCACCATATACTCACCAAAAAGGGTTGAATTAACACTTTGTGCAAAAAAGAGAAACGCCTAGATAGCATACCATCAATGAGAATGAAACCACCATGTACAAGAGCGTCCCAACCACGGTGCACAACCAAAGCGCCTGAAAACTACTGCAAAGACCTTCCATTTGGAATAAATTTTGGCAAGACCAAAAATTTAGTTGGTCATCTAATATTAGGAGCATGTCTGTAACGCTCTAGTTCCGTTATAGGTGGTGAGTGAGGTCCTACACCACTGCTAAGGAACCCACAGCTGAATAAAGGGTAAAAAAGCACCAACCAGAAGGACAGTGCACAAAAGCCAAGCAAGGACGACATGTATTTGGTGAATTTGGACCTCTAGGAGGTTGGCAAACAGGACTAAATAAATGCAAATAGATAAAAAATAAAACAAATGTGTTTTTATTAGACCAGATGACCTACAAGGAAAGTTGGTCTTGTGGAAACATAATTAAACACTGGAGGAGAGCTGTCAATTAATGGAAGCGGTGCTAAGCCTAGGCAAACCAATAGGCACGCTACCATTTGCCAAGGTCCTGTAACAAGAGATTGTTTAAACTTGAGTTATTGATTGCAAATTGACTCATCCTAACTTAGTAGATTTAAAATTGGATTAGATTTCTAATTCTTGTTTCTCAAGTAAATGTAACAAACCATCAGAGTTGAGAACGTAGCTGTTGAGTTTAGCTCCCTGGTTGTAACGCTGTGCTGAGCACCATGCGCATATTTAGGACAAACATGGTTTATCTCGCCTGTACCCAGCGTTGGTCCAGGGTATGTTTTAGATCATGAAGGCCTTGTAATTTGACCTTTTTGGCCTCCTGACATCCAGCCTTGTCCTTAAAATCCATGCCCTTAATTATGTCATGGAGCCATGACAAATATATAGTTATTTTTAGTTTAAAGTCCAATTTTCAGGAATGAAACATCTCCAGCCTATTGAGAATTGCTAGGAACCTCCGTTTTTCTAGAAAAATCTTAAGCTCCAACTTAAGTTGTCCTGACTGGCACCTCCATGTAGCCTACAATTTACCCTTCGCTTGTTGCCAAGAGAGTGCAAAGCTTAGAATCACTAGACTCAAATTAAAATGGCATATATATTCTCTTGTAACACTTTAACTACTTTATGAAATAAAGATAGCTATTATTAGAAAGTTAGGTAGATAATTTCTGTTAAGTTTTTTGTCTTTGTAAGAGGGTCTCAGGCTGTGGTAAATAAGACAACCTACATCTACTACGATTTTACTTTTTCTTTATATTTTTGACTTCTGGTCTATAATTCTTAAATTTAAGAATAAACACTACAATGAAAGGTTTAACGATATAAACCTAAACTTATTACAGGTTATATGCTAACATCCACTACTTAGCCACATTTCTGAACCTTTTGATTGTAAAAGAATATTTTATAATAGCTTCATGTTCTTAGTCTTTACCTTTTTTGTGTTCCTTATATCAGGGCAGTCATTTACAAGTTTTTATGAAGGATATAATTACAATTTTGAAATGTCAATATGGCTTTTTATGTTCTGTAATAAGGTTGGCATTTATCATGCGTTGCTTTTTAGGTAAGCAGTTATTTTATAGCCAAACAGTTTATGAGATATAGAGTATTTCTATAAGCACATCATACAAGTTTTAAAAACCCTTTTTTCTATAGTTAGACAGTATCTAGATGGTACATTTATAAATATTAACTTAACTCTTTGATGATGATTGCCAAGGTAGCTTCTTACCTCAAGAAAGTGCTTATTATAGCCTTTATAGTAAGCTCTTCATTCTCTTTTTTTAGTATTAGTGGTGCCCAACCCAAAAGGGGGAGCCGCCACGCATCTTTATTTGCAAATGGATCAAACAAAGGGATTAGAATAAGTTAAAAAAATATATAATATAGACCTTAGGTTATCAGACTAGGAAGCCATATCAGATGCCAAGGAAGCTTTGAGGAAACTTTTGTCCAGCGCTCACTTTAGCTGGCGGACCATGACAGACAGCATTGGGGTGGGAGCATCAGCGACATGGAGCATAAGGAGGTATAGTTGGGGGTTTTCTTCGTTAATGAGGCTGGTGGTGTCCATCGCCTCAACATATTGAGCAAGTTGATTCTCAGCAAAAATGATGAGAGCTGGCACACAAGTAAATGACTTAATGCGCCGGCAGGTTTTGGGATAATTGGGGTCAAAAAGAGAAGTTTTTGCTGCATCAATGCAAGCTCATCTCGCACCAAAAGCAAGCTCCTCAATTTTGTACTTCGCATCTTCTTCAAAATCATGAGGGAATTTGGGGATAGGAATACTCTCAACAAGGGGCTCCATTACCCCATGGAGTTTCTGGTGGAGGAGGTTGTTGGTCAGGGCAGCTGCAGCTGCAACTTCCATTTCATTAATATTTTTATAAATGGGAAACCTGTGTTTCAGACAAAAATGGCAGGAACATGATTTGGGAGGGTCCATGAAGAACTCCTCCAAAGCAAGATCAGGTTTCACGTGGCACAGCCGTTCATTCTCATCAATCCATTTGAGAGCCTTGAATGGATTGGATTCAGCCAGCGCTGGGCCAGACACAGAAATTGGGGCTGTGGCTGGAGCTGATTGGCCACATGCTGTCAACCATGGCAGCTCAGCTGAAACTGGTTCAGCCATCGACTCAGGATTCCATAATACAGTCAAATTTTCAAAATTTTTAATTTTCATAAATTTTGATTGGCCACTGCTTTGGAAGCAGCGCCAGATTTCCTGACATTGGGGGTGGGAGGATCAAGCCCCATTCAAAAAATTGGGGTGAGGCAGCCGCCAGGGTGGCTCCCTGAGCCCTGAGTGGTAGACACAGTGGAAGTGGCAACTGTGGGGCACTTGCACTTCAAGTGGTCAAGCTGGAAGCACAAGGGGCAAATGGTGCAGCCATTTTTGATGCGCACACGGAATGGGTGATCATGGGCGGATTTGATCATGGTGTGGGGGAGAATCATGAGGTGAGAGTTGTGGTGAAATGGGTGGATCATTGCAAAGGCGCGAGGCCCTGTCAACTGATCTGCCCCATTGGGAACCACAAACTGCAACATGGGGTCTGCGCCATTCTTGTCCAAACCCTCTGTGAGCTTGTGGTGGAGGCCTTCAGGGGAAAGAAAAGAGGGCAACATGGCAAAATGGACTACCAAATTGGCCTCATCCAGGAGCTGGGTGAGAATGGTGGGCAAAGGAATTTTTTAAAAATTAGCTGCAGCTTGGCTGCTGCTGCATCAGCTTCAGAGTGGAAGCCAAGGTCAAAGTACCCCTTAAAGGGGTGGAAGTCAATATAGCTGGTGGGTTTGAAAACTTCAGTGGCCATCTTGATGATGGCTGCACTCTCATATGGGAAGAAATTCTCATATTTGACCCAGAGGCTGAGATGCAAATTGCTCCATAGGAGCGCCAAAGTACTCCGGAGCACCGCCTGAAAGCTGGAGAGGTGGTGGGCCAAGTCCCAAGGGGGGACATAACGCCCAGTAGCGTTGGGAGGGCTAGCAGAGCCAGCCTGGGCGCACTTCAGCAGCAGCCAAAAGACGCCAGATGGCGGCGCTCCACCATCCCAAGCTGAGGCAGCAGGCGTCAATTATATTGATATTGGTAAGTTTTGGCTTGATCAGGCAGTTGTTTTTGAATTTTTTTAAAAAATCAAAATTTAGCTTCGATTTGGGTATCAAATTGAAAGAAAGATTGTAAGCTCTTCATTCTCAATATTTAAATTATACATCAAAGTTTCTATCCCTAAATGCTCATCAGCTTTGATACTAAAGCTAAATAAGATAAAAAATAACGTTATTTTTTTCTAAAAGTGGTAGATTGGAAGAGTAATATTATATAAATGCTACAATAGAAGGGTAATAGTAGCTATTGCTTAATTAAGATTTTGATACCTCCTTAAAAATCTTAATAAACACTCTTAAAATTCCAAGAACTTTGATAGTGGTGATAATTAAAAAGTAATTTCTTAAATAGTAAGTCTGGTATAGCTTTTATGTTTGTCTCCACCTTGCTGTTCATTTTCTAACATTCTCAGCTTCTAAGGATTATATGCAGCATGGCAATAATTTCATAATTAAATTTCATTGCAGTGACAGAGTTTTATAATAATGCTTTTTTACAACTTATTATCTTTCTTGATATTTATTAATACTGAAGTTAAAACATTTCAAGGCTTCAAGTTATCAACTTAAATAGCACATAGATGATTGTGCTTATATTTTTAACAGATAAATATCCTACTCCAGTAAATAAATGTTTTTTGACTTTTTTAACTTGTTGTACAGTATCATAGAAAGGACAAAATTCCATAGATTTTTTTTAAAAATACCAATGATATAGTTATCAAAACTTGGTCAGACTGAGCAGTTTAAATAAGTGTCATGATATGCTTATAAGATTGTTACAAGTTTTTCATTTATTGCAGTCCAGTAGTGTTTACTAAGCATATTAGAACTAAAGCTGATAAAAATTTAGCTCCTTTTTATATGATTGGTTATTCATAATTAGCTTGAGATTAGACGCTATTCTAGTCTGAAAAAAAGTCCAGAGTAAGCTCTTATACTTAGTGGTGATGCAACTTAGGCATAAATGATCTTCGTCACAGCTTTATGTAGGTCCAAATACCTAATTAACTACTAAGTATAGTTTTTAATTGGCCTCTTCAGCGAAAGATAATTGCTGAGTTACATCATATTAAACTCACAGTAAGTTTATAACTTACCAACAACAGAGTTATATCACGCTTCTGCGTCTTTATTATTTGATGGGATTACAAAAATCAATACTAAGATATGGAATCACTTTTTGTGGTATTTAAAAGAAGATAAAACACAAATTTTTTAATCAGCAATTTTCTATATTTAATTTGGCTCAGTGTTCTTATATCTTATATCTATAATTTTATGTACTTTTTTATATCTAGCTTTTTTATAATATGGTACCTTTGTAGATTAGCTTTCTTTGTTTAAATTGAAACATTTATTTGAAGGCTATGTCCATAACTTCTTTAATATGTGAATCCATATCTATATATATAATTTGTATGCACACCCCTTGAGGCTAACTCCTCTATTAATACTAGATACAAAGAGTTCATTTTATTACTCTCATTGTGACTTTAACAAGAAAAACGTCCAGTCGCCATTATACAAATCCATAGGTTCTTCTTGATACTTGTTATCTTTTGGTGGTATCGATTAGATCCGCTAAGCTGGTTGCATAGGTTTAGAACCACTGAGTAACAGATGGATGATATAAAGATTGCCAAACCTTGGTAATAGACAATAAAGTAATAAATCAAGGAATTATTGCCCCAACGTATACCAGTTTATTTAATATATAAAGTAACGGACTACTTCCACTAATCTTTTTCTTCTCTATTTTTTTCTAAAAAGACCTCCTCCTTCCAATCTCTAGCTTGGCTCTTATTCTTCAATATTATTGGTTGATTTTGACCCATCATCTTGGTAACTCTCTATTCACACAATAGTGGTTTCATCCCATCATTGAGGCTTCATCAGAAATTCCCTCTATATTCTGAACTATTTTACTCAATGATTCACCTCCAGTTAACATAATCTACCATCCAAATCTCAAGTCTCACCTCTACTAATAAAATATAATCTGCTAAATATATGGCTTATCATCCAATCATACCAATTTCTTGACATTACTACCCCCTTGACTGGACAATAAGTCTCCTATTGCTTATACGCCAATGGAACTTTTCATGTACTTAGTTGATAATCCAACCACCCGCAGGTTCCTTATTGTGTAAGAATAGATACCAGTCTTCTTGATTATCTCAAATAGTCCAGTCCTTATGTTAGAAAGTTTGTTCTTCCTTCTAAATCCATGTTGGTCATTGAACAAGACATAATCTCCTACAGTAAACTGTGGGAGTCCACATCTACTTTTATTGACAAACTAATTGCAAATCTTCTTAGCTAAACTATTAGAATAAGCTTCAGTTTGATGTTTTTTCACTGTGTCCATTAAGTTGGTCAGATAATGCTGTGGTTCTACTCCGCCAGTGTCCTCCACACAGAAGTAAGCAATGTTGGAAAATCCAGAATTATGCCTTAAAGTAATTGGAAAGGACTCTTCCCTGCCAACGAGTAGTAGCTGGTATTACAAGCAAAGATGGCGGTAGATAGGAGGGTAATCCACTCAGAGGGGTGATCCTTTACAAGCTTATGGAATGTGTTCACAAATGTACCGTTAAACGTTCACCCATCCCATTAGACGCATGATAATATGGTGTAGTTAAGACCCTGCAAAACTGCGATTAGTTCATTCAACTTAGGCAGGACGTGCAATGTGAAATTTATTCTGTTGTTCATGAGAATAAATTGTGGACAGTCATGTTGCTGTATGACACACTCCATAATGAACTTGGCTGCAGTGAAAGCCCCTAAATTATTGATCTCTCTTACTTCCACCCATCTTGTCAAGTGATTGATTGCTACTAGCATATACTAAGAGCAGTTCACACCAATCAGAGGAGGCCCCACCATGTCAAGGGAAACAGTGTGCCACGCTAAACGAGGATTAACCAGTTGGTAATTAGTTTTCATGTGGTAAGTGTTTCTCCACTTGACACTGGTGACAACAATCAACCTTCTTAAGCATGTCATGATGCATGCTCTTCAAATAGTATTGGGGTCACAAAAACTCCAACGTTTTCTGCAACCCTCCATGAACTACCACCTTTAAGGGCATCCTCATTAATTGCTGATCTAGCGGAAGTTTTGAGGAAACTCAGTGCCAATTATCCAATTTTTTATATAGTTCCCCCTTACGCAAGAAGGTATCCCATCTAAGCCCATCTAGCGCCTTGATTGCGTGTGGCAGATCATCATGATACTTGACCACAACCATCTTCTCATACATGATGTCTGCCAAATCCGCCATAATGGCGACCGTTGGTAAACGCATGAGACAGTCCACATTCTGATGTTTCGCCCCTGGCTGGTGCATTATCTCAAAGTCATAAGCTTGGAGCTTCAATGCCCCTTGTACGAGGCATCCTCAGGTTCTCAAAGATTCTGCAGACAATGCAAGGATGCATGATCCACATAATTTTTAGAATTTCACTCCACAGATGTATACCCAGAACCGTTTATATGCATATATCACCGCTTACACTTCCACCCAGTCACGTTGTAGTTATGTACATAACAATTTAAGCTTTCAGCTACAAAATGTGACAGGGTGCACAATCGCATCATCATCCTTCTGGGATAATAGTTCCCCTACAGCGAAAGTGAAATATCCATTTGCACAATAAATTCCTTTTCAAAATTAGTGTATCGTAAAACTGGTGCACTAGCCAGCGCAGCCCACAAGCCATTGAAAGTGTTTTGGCAGCATTTTGTCCAGTCAAATGTGGCTTTTTTATTCAATATCTCAAAAAGCGGTGTCCCAAAAGAGCTGAAGTTAGGAATGAACCGCTGGTAGTAACTTACCATCCCCAAAAACACCTGGATATCCCGCTTATTACCTGAATGATTCAACTTATGTATAGCTTCCACCTTTGCCAGCTGAGGTCTAAGCTCTATTGAGTCGACCAAGAACCCAAGATATTCCAATTTCTTCTTAAAAAATGGCACTTTTGAGGCTTGACTTTTATGTTAGCGTCAACAAGTTGACGGAACACTTGTTCTAAGTGGGTTAGATGCTTCATGAGCGTCCGCAAGAACACATTGATATTGTCAAGGTAGACTAGAACACAGGACAGCTTCAGGTCACCCAAGATGGTGTCCATTACCCCTCTGGAACGTAGCAGGGGCGTTTCTTAACCCTTGAGGCATACATGTGGGTTGGCTAACCCCTTTGAGGTGATTATGGCGCATTTCCCCATTCCTCCAATGGCAACATGATCAGTCAGTACCCCAATATCAAGTTCATGGCAGAAATAGTCAGCACCTCCCACCCAATCTAAGGCGTCATCAATCCACAGAAGAGGATATGAGACCTTCTTTGTGATGCTATTGAGCTTCCAGTAGTCAATGACCACCTAATTAGTGAATTTTTTTTAACAATTAGCACTGGTGATGCCCATGAACTCTTGGATGGCTCTAATATCTCCTGTGTGATAAATTTGTCTACCTCATCAGAGAAAACTTCCTCCGCAGCTTTTCAGCCAAATAGGTTGTAACCTAATGGTTAGGGTGATCGCCCATGTCTACCCAATGCACAACTTCACGCACATATCACAAATAGTGGGCATTGGATGCAACAATGCTTTGATATACTTTCAAATAGAGTTTCTCCCTATTCATATGTTCCTTTGACATCCCAGTCAGAGCTTCACTTAAAATAACTGTCATTGCACTAAATGAGGTTTTTACAGGTAGGCAAGGTCCTCCCTAGACCTGAAATTGTAAATACTATGAATCTCAGCAATGGGGGTCAAGTGTAAATAGGCCACCACTTGGTGCCTTTAAGCCGTCATAGACTCCTTCTGTAAGTTCGTTATCAATACTTTCACTTCCCATGCCCTGGTAACAGTAATCCAGAAGCCACACGGGGTTTGAGCTGCAATTACTGGTAGGGCCCATAATTTCCCCATATAGACCTTCTAGATGTCTTTTTTGAGCTCCATCCCTAGTATGACCTGATGCCCCAGAGGTATACTTATAGCATTCACAGCCCGCTGCGGAATGTCATTATACTCATCAATCTGTTTAGCCAGAGCTCTGGTCCTTCGTTTCTTCCACTGATATCAAAAAGGAATCACCCCGTTGCTATATGCAAGATCAATTTGACTAAAGCAGATTGGATCCTTTGGGACTCCGCTAAAAAGAATAAGGTAAGGATCTGTTGTCCTAGGATATAATGTTTCTTCCAGCATATTGACCCTGCCCTTAATCACCGCATGAACGCAGCCTCAATCAACATGTTATAGATATTATTGGGCAGTTTTACGCTGGGGTGGAAGCACTAAATGAACCAAACCTCAGAAGTAGTGCGCTGTGAGCCCTCCAACTCAGGGCTCTGTGCCCCTGCATTCCCATACACTACTCAATGTTCCACATCAGGCTTCAACGGAAGCTTATCCACGAGCTTGATGATATTATATTGATTTGAACGCCAGTATCTATAATAGCTCGTAGTTTTGTATTTTAAACAAAAATATCACAGAATGTACACTCCAAATAAGAAGAACCAAGTTGTTATTACATGAACATCCAAGGGATCTTTTTTATTAAGAAAAGTGACAATACTAGTGCTGAAATGGGATACTCCTGGAAAATCTATTCTACTGGAATCACGTCACCCCCACTAGGGCGGCAACATCCGTTGTGGGTCTGACTTCATCTGTGCCATTTTGCTCAAGGATTTTCCAGAAGTAAAGCTTTTTCAATCTTGGAGGAACTCCGGGTCTGTATTGTTATTGTTGCTCTATTGGTTTGAGATGAGTATTGTGGGGAATTTGTTGATTTAAAAAGGCATCAGGGTGAGTACCATGACTGAACAAAGCGACTCATGGGAATCAGGGACAAATAAATTTGGATTATCAGAGATAGAGCGCCCCATTTCTATTCCGCTAAAACTTTTCCCTGTTCAATCATGGCGGACGGTATGGCTTGAACAGACAGGTTTCCAAAGCAGTTAGCTGCATAGTGGCATTTTTGGCTGCACAAAAACAAGTATTTGTAAATGGCTCTCATCTCTGTATCGCACCTAAAGGTACAGGTCAGAAATTAAATGAGGGATTGTAATTCAGCTGAGGACGAGCCAATTGAGCATAAGGAGGATGGAAAGGTCCCACCAAACTACAAAGTGGATGAGTTTACCCAATGAATTATAACTGAGTCAAAGTGGTCCATTTCCTGAAAAGGATTCAGTGGCAGTCACAAATCTTTCCATTCCATGTTGGAAGCACTAAAAGGGACAGAGAGATGGCTTAAATAATTAATAATTTGTAATAGCTCCACGTTTTCTTAAAATGATGTGAGCCATAGCATTATACAGCTCTTAATATGGCTTAGCAACCGTCATCAATATGCCCATGTCCTCGTTGGTTAAAATATTTGCTCCAACTAACACGTGAGCCTCAGGTGTGAACCTCACCACAAACTCCATCAGTGATCATTCTATCTCTAATTTAATTGTCTGAAATACTGCATTGCGCTGCACCATCTTCACCACACCCCCAAACAGATTGAGCACGGATCTCCTTCACCTCTTGATATGTTATGGTACTACTCTAAGGTAACATGTGACTTGCTCTGCGCTCTAAACATCCAGAGAGGATAATAACAGTTTATCCTTGCACCAATCTGATGCTCCTTCCACGGCGAATTTAAACCATTTGAAATATACATGCATTTTCCTATCTCAACTGAAAGGTGGCAGCTTCTCAATACATACAAACTCGTCAGGCTCCGTGCTTTGGACTTGGTGAGCAGACAAGTTAGGTTCAGATTGGCCAAGGGGAACATCCCCTTGTGAACAAGAATAGGGTCATGAGGCTGGTTGCAAATCTGCAAAGTTGACTAAGAAGAGATTGTATTGCTGAGAGAGATTGCTGCAATAATCAGAGGTTATTCACTGGCTTAACTGTATTACTCCTCATGGAAATCGCTGCTGTCTGCTCCACTACTTCCTTTGACAGTCTATGCAGAGAAAAGTATATGAATCATCTGCTCCACTTTGACTGAACTGCAGTGACACCGCCCATCTCTCGTCCCTTGCCTAAGCACCTCAACTTCTTTCTGTAGTTCACGGTGGAGGTCTCATTCTGTAGGTAATTTTACACCCAATATCCTGAAGCCATAAGAGGACATCCTTCAACGTGCACTGCATTCTCATGTTCTGCCATCCAGTGTCACGAGCTTGTAAGTTTTCTTCATCCACTTTATTGATTAAAATAGATCGTTTCTAAACCAGCTCCTTATTAGAAAATTGAAGGTTTTCCAAGAGCACTCATATATCAGCATACGCCATTGTAGCAATAAAAAAGATTAATGGCTCAGACTCAAGCTGCTTGGCTTTAACTCTCCATCTTATTGATCTGATCTAGCAATCTCTCATATTCTGAGGTTGCTAAGAAAGAGCTGGTCAAATGGTTGCAGCCCACAGATTAATCCACTTAGCTTAAAGTTGGCTAAATTTGATTGCCACTGCATCAGCTTGATCAGTCATCCTCCACTCTAACAGGGTAACTCAATACCTCATCTGAGCCACTGCCATGTTAATGCCTTCTATCCATTCAGACATGTCCACCATAAATCGCTTAGTGTTACTACCTAATGTAATGACATCCCGTATTCATTCACCCAAAATACAGACGTATAATAATTCTCCTATTACTCAGGGAAAATCATGGTTCAATTGTGGAACTAATTGATCCATGCAGTTGCAGACATCCATGAAACGACTGTCTACTTGCACTAGCGCCCCCTGTAATTCTGAGAAAAAGTGTTCAAGGCGTTTGAGAAAGAGGCGAGTGTCATCTGTTGTGCTCGAGCAAAATGCATGACATCGCCAATCTCAATGTTATGCTGGGCCAACACTTGTAGAAGTTGGTCGATTGAAGGCTGAACATAAGCGACCAGGTTTTTTACCCCATGGGAGCCAAGCTGGCGAGAAAAACCTGTTGTTGGGATTTTTGCTTAAATTCTAGCCAGCTAGAATATTAGGGATCACTAAGGCATAATTCCCTAATGCAAGTTGAATTGGATATCAGTTGACCCTGATTTCAGGGTAATTATGTTCAGGAAATTTTAGGTTATTCTCCTGGATGGATCCATTGGGATCAATCTAAATAATTGATTAAGATCTCATCAGGCAGAGTTACCAACAAAAAACGGGCATCTGATAGTCGATTAAATATCAGGTGTACTAATTGGGATCAGTTAGGATTCATCACCAAGCAATTGGGAATCTAAGGAGTAAGTTGCGAGGTAAGTGATGCCGCCTGCAACCAGAAAACTAGATAGTTAGTTCACGACTTGCCTTAATGGGTAACAAGTCCCATTACCTAAGCAGGTCGCTTGCCAAATATGGTTGGTTTGCTTGTATCAAGAGGAAAACGTTAGGGACACGTTTTCCATTCTTTCTGTTTTAAGGTCTCAAGGATGTCCAATGATGGAATCCTAGTCAGGATGGGGAAGACCATAGCTGCTGAGATGAGAATGGGTTATTTTAGTCCAATGGCTGCTATTTAATCAAGGAGGTGCCAACTGAGGGTTGGACGCCAAATTCCCCAATTAAATTTCCTAGAATTAACTAATAAAATAATTATAATTTGCCAGGTCATAATTTACATATCACAAATTATTAGATCACTTTTTTTAGAGTATTAGCTTAGAAAACTTTACCAGAATCCATTTTTTATATTCTTTCTCAGGGATATTTTGTTTGTGCAATAATTGGGAGACTCTTTGAGATAAAGAGTAAGGATCTGAGTGTGGCTCGAGAGAAGAAGCTGAATCTTATTGGGGATTGCTGCCGACTATGTGTTATACCAGAGAAACAGTAAACAGGGGATCTAAGAGTAGATCAAGTTAGGTGGTACGAGGGAACAAATCCCTATTCAAGACATCATAAGTATTCCAAGAGGAAATACTAGCCAAGCGTTGGACTGAGATCTAATACTTCCATTTAATTATAAATATTAGTCGCCATACTATTATCAAACGATTATATCAACTATCATAAAAAGCAAAGAATTGCACAAAACCCAAACCTGTGCAAGCAATATATTTTTAGGAGTCTTTGGCCAAAAGTAATCAGGAAACATGTAAATTTTTACAAAGTGGTGCTCACTACAGGGGTGTAGTTGAGCAGAAGAACATAGAAGTGATGTCATATAAAGATGAAATAAGAAAACTATGGACAGAGTGGCAACCATTAATCAGAACGCCCTGAACTCAGCGGATCATTGAGAACTTGCAGCCTTGGAAGAAAGAGTCGCCAATATGGAGGAAGGGGTCAATAATGTCACGAGTTTCAGGAATGAGTTACTTGGAAAAGTAACGTCATTTAAAAAGAAAGAAAGGACTTAATTCGTAAAGTTTTATTTCTAAAAATGGAGCATGAACCGGATCACATTCATTTAAGAGCATCACCACTGATATTGAGCAGCTGATTAAACTGATCAAGGAGTTAAAGACTCACAAATGTGATTGTGAGCCATATGTGGCGACTGATGCTGAAGAAAGAACTCCCCATACTGTAATTGGGAAGATGAACAACCCAAGAAACATGCCGCCTGCTTTTACCATTATTTTGGAGATGATGCCCAAAATCACTCCCCCAAGTGAGCTGAGTAGCCAAACCCAGTGAGGTGGCAAGAGAAACCTTGGAGGAATTCAAAGCGACATTAAAATTGCCAGTTTTCAAATGGGATAACACCCCATCATATTTCTGATTGTTCAATATTACAATGTATGGATATGGTGATCATCAAAAGGCATTGATGATGATGAATTTCCTAGATACCAATTGTCAAAAAACTAGTGTTGCCTCACCTGGAGGCGACAGCTGGTCATATGCAGAGTCCAAAGGGGCCATTATATAGAAATTCAGAAGACCAACATGCATCTTGAAGCGCAAAAAAGAGTTTATGGGCATTCAATTTCATAAATATGAATCCTTGGCAAGCTTCGCTGATTGTTTCTAAAAGGAATTGCAAATTCTGGTTGGAGTGAAGGTGCTGGATGATTTTGATGCCAGGGTTGCATTACAAGTGGCCCTTTGGCCCTACCTCAATTTGCACTGAATGATGTCTTCCATGTTTGCAATGGAAATTACTACCTCTCAGAAGGTAGACAATTTAAAAATTTTTGGAGCAACTTTTGATGACCCAAACAGAAGTTTAAAATCAAATCCAGTATGAAATTCGAATCCCATGAAGGGGAATGAGGGTATTAAGGAGATGAAAAACTGAACCATGCTGAGGGAATAAGCCAGAAGTCTTTAAACAGATTAATAAGAAGGAGAAAGTCTGTTACCAATGTGGAGGAAAGGGATTTTTGCTGTACATTGTAAGAAACTCAAGGATCAAATCAACGTGGATAAGCAAAAGAATCTGCAACTGCAAAGGAGTAAGAAAAAAGACCCGCGGCCTAGATGGGGAACAGTCTAGAGCTGCAGAGAAGCCTGTTACTCCCAATATTATGCACAGGGAAATTGACATCAGTGATCTGTTCGTGGATGAAGACATACAGGATCAATTGTATCAAGTGTTCAATTTGTATGTGAACACGGTAACAAGATATGGGGTGAAGGGGATCAACCCCAAGATAATCAAAGAAGTTGCCTGGCCATATGCCCTACAACTAGCGGATAAGATTTGAGCTGCAGATAATCCTTAAGAATTGACTGTAGTTCAATTAGATGAGGAAATCATGTCAATCCGCTTCATCATGATCAAGAAAATGTTTTATGATTTATTGGTGCAAATAATACACACCCTCAATTCAGCTAATAATGCCGCTATACACTCACTAAATACTATCTTACAATACTTCAAGTGTACATTTATAGATAAATTAGTGAATTGAGTACAGGTGAGTGCAATGGTTGACAGTGGAGCGCCTATTAATATTGTCTCGACCAAGCTGGTGAAAAGGATGAAGATCTCGCCCAACTTGGAAACAAGAAGGAGTACAGGCAGCTGGGCCTTCTACCACCATCTCATGTGGAGCGTATCATGCTCTGCAACTTTGATTTAGACCCTTGGTGGTATATGCGCCAGCAATAGTTTTGGCCAACCAAAACTATGACATTCTGATAGGGACGGAACTTCTACAGAAGTACAGAGTTAAATGTAACTTTGAGGATAATATGTTATCCATATTGGGTCAGACATTGCCATTGGTCTATCAGAAGGATGGGAAATCCACTTAGTAGGAGAAATAACTTAATCAACTTGATATACAATGATGGCATTGTCCCAATTTAATACCAACTAGTTGGCCAAAAGTGACTTGAAATGCTACGAGATTCTAGAAAATTAGGAATTCCACTGAGTATCAAGAATGCAAAAAATCATACCATTTGGATCACAAATAATAGTCGAAATGGGGTTGACATTAGAGATACCAAAGCTGCTGTATGGTGAGGTCAGAAGCCCCTGGAAGAAGCCCAGAGTAGAGTCTTGGGTAGCTCCTGGAATAATATTGATGTCATGGAGAAATCTGAGTTCTCCTGGCAAATAAAGTGAAGATCTGATGAAGATTGAGAAGAATCAGATCGTCATGTTTGTTCATTTAATCCAGATGGCTGAACTGAAGAAATTCCATGATCTTGGGACCCTCAATGAGTGGGATTACCGGTCAGGGCAACCAAGAGTATCCACCTATTGATTGATTGAGAGAAACTCGCTGATCTGATGGAAGGACAGCAAGAGGAGGTTCCCAAATTGTTTGAAAAATATTGGGAAGTATTCACCCAGGATGAACATGATTTGAGATGAGTTAGAGAAGTGATCCACAAGGTCAATACTGGGGAAACTTGCTGATCATGATAAGACTGATTCGATGGTCAAAGGCAGCTGAAGCAGTAGTGGAAGAAGAAATCAACAAAATAGTGAAGCATGGGCTTCTAGTTCTGTCATCAAGTCCCTGGGAAAGTGTTTTTTTGTGAAGAAAAAGGATAGCTCTAATCAGGCGGTGATTGATTAATAAAGCTGAAAAGATTACAAAAAAGGATTCTAATCTCCACAAAGAATCAACAGTGTGCTAGATTAATTGAGAAGCGAAGTATTTTTCCACAATGGATTAATATTGGGATATTGGCAAATCGATTTGCCAATAGAGTGGACCAAGAAAATTGTAAAATTATTATCGCGCAGAGGCTATATCGACCAACATGGCTGCCCCAGGGTCTATGCAATGCGCCTTTCAACATTCCTGAGGGCCATGGACGCTATATTAAATGACTTTTTAGTTGTTATGCGTCCTGGTGTACTTGGACGACATCAATTTGTTTAGTAGGACTTATATTTACCATTTACACCATTTGGAGGAAGTGTTCAAGAGACTGTCCATGGCCAACCTGAAGATTAAGCTGATGAAGTGTCACTTCTTCAGGAATGAGTTGGAGTATCTGGGATTTGTTCAACTTTAGTGAACTGCAGCCACAAGCCCAGAAGATCAAAGCCATAGAACAAATGGCTGTGCTTAAGAGTGTCTGATATATCCGAGTGTTCCTTGGAATGGTTGGATACTATAGAAGATTTATTTAGGATTTTATCAGAATTTCCAAGCCCTTATTCCATCTGTTGAAGGATTTGAAGAAAACTTTGTATGGAATGAAGAAGCACAGAAATCCTTTGATGAGTTATGCCAATACTTGATAGATTCTCTGATTCAAGATATCCAAATTTCGAATGAGAATTTATTATACAAAACGATGCTTTGTTAATGGTGATTGGTGCCATATTGAGTCAAGTAGATGAACTTGGGGACAAACATCTAGTGGCGTATGTGAGCTGGACACTCAGTCGCTAAGAGGAACTACACTGTAACTAAGCATGAATGCCTTGCGGTCATTTACGCCTGTAAACAGTTTTGGGCGACCATCCATAGAATGCACTTCAAAGTGGTGACGGACCACTCCTTGTTGCATTGGCTTCACAATTTGTGAGAACCAGAAGGACGACTGGCCCAATGGGCATTGAAGTTACAGGATTACGATTATGAGATTGTCTACCAAGAGGGGGCTTCTCATCATAATGTGAATGGCTTAACATGGTTACCAATGGTCCAGAGGGTATACCAACAGGCGAATGAGTTATTTCAGAGAATGGCCAACTGGAAGAATTGGGAACGAGCCCCAAGAAACCCAAGTTGCACTTTGAAAACCAATGGAATACACTGAGACCATGGATGGACAAGTTTTTAAAGATTATTAATGGGAAGAAGTTACTATTCCCAAAGCTATCAGTAAGAGCAGTTTCATTCAAGCTGCTCATAAGGTTGTCAGGCTTGGAGGCCTGAGAAAAATGACTGACCATATTTGCCAGTATAACTTGGAGTCCATCAACTAAGATGTTGCCGACTATCTAGCTTGCTGTGTAGAGTGCCAGTTGCACAAGCGACATAAGAATACGATTGGATACTGACTGGTCTGCCATGGATTTTCTTGGCATATGTTGTCCATTTGTAAGTCCCAGGGAACGTCCTCTGGCCGTTGATCAGGCCATTTTCCCATTCCTAAGCAAGAAGGTCCTGAAGAGGATAGCCATACCCCTCATTACTCAAAGCGATCTTGCTCACGTGGTAGATGAGCGCTGGGTAACAGCCCTTCCACTTTGGATACCGCTTCTGGTACCCACACTCTCCTTGGCAGAACTGCTATGAGGAATCAGTGAAATCTGCACTGAGATCGCTGAAATGAAATCAATTGCAACTAATTCGAGTGGCAATCAGCCTGATGCTTGGATTTCAAATGGTCAAAAAGGTATGAAGACCATTCTATTAGCTGGAATGCCTGACGATTGCAATTTGGTTAACATGACGATCAGAAAAATCTCATCCCTCCCAAATCTGTCAGGCATCACCCCCAATGGGCAGGTAATAGCATCGGACACCATTAACAAGGTTTTGAAGCTTCCTGCTGGTAAATTGGGTGTTGCACCTGACACAATGCCACTGACCAAATGAATGGCCCAGCGACTGAGCATGGGCAGGTTGGGCATCTTGAACCCGTTCCCAACCAAATGGGCCCACCCCTATGTGGGGTGGCCTTGGGGAATTTCCGCCACTTATTGGGCCAAATGCCATCTCACCAAACGTCAGAAATGTAGCTGAGCCTTGGTTTGGACATTTGAGGTCAAACTGACAGCAACTCGGCCCACCACCAAATTTTTCAATGTCAGTTCCCAGGGAACTAACCTGTCCATTCCCAAATAATTTGCCATTTAGGTCAAACATGTGGGACCCATCCCAGCTTGGTTTCCCTCCAAATTGACGACTATTTAATAAGTCACATTGCACTGAGAAAATTGATGGTTGATTTTTTCTCTTTAAATTTTCTATTAAAAAACCTTCCCCAAAGTTTAGTTTTTATATGTTGAGAATTAAGCCGCCTTTTCCGCCAACACTTTCATACCCCTCAGGGTTAATGGCCATGGTTGTCTAGGATTTTTATTTTATGCCTGTACAAAATTTTGGCTCACCGGCAGAGATTGGTGGTACTCCTTTCTAGTTCCATATTAGTCATATCAACATCAGTGCCTTGGGCATTCTGGTTTAGCATTCAAGTGCTCTGGCATCTGGACTGGCAGGCCAGTCTAATTCCTACTTGCTGTTCGCCTGACACCATTGATGTGATGGGACAACTGACGATGAACACAGGGGGAGTCAAGTATATAATAGTTGCAATCAATCATCTGACGAGATGGGTCAAGATGAAGGCTCTGGCGAAACTAGATGTTAACAGTACTGCTAAGTTCATTCTGGATAAAGTAGTATACTATCATGGATGCCCTCAAGTCCTGCTGAGCAACAATGGGACAATCTTCATGTCTCATGTGATCATTCAGTTAAATGAGATAATGGGGATCTGAGGAGTCATTTCTGTACCTTACCAGACAGAGGAAAAAGGACAGGTGGGACGAGTTAGTAGAATGCTGGCTGCGACGCTGAGGAATCTGGTCACAGGATGAACTTCCACGTGGGGAATGTACCTGAGTTTGGTGATGTTTGCCTATAATATCAGTCATCATACAGCGATGGGAAAGACGCCATTTGAGATTTTAAATGGGAGGAAGGCCACGTTACCACTGTTTTTATATTTGGTGGTGGAATTAAACTTGGGGATGAGTGCCAAGAAGTACATGAACCAATTGACAAATATCCTGATTGAAATGCAATCACAAGCATTTGTTACTCCTTTTCAGAAAAGGATATGATCGAAAATGATGGATGATAAGAATTACCAGCCTTATCAGAATGGCAAATAGGTGAAAGAGTTGCCTATTGCAATATGCATAGTTTTGGGAGAAGAAACAAATTAGATGTGTTATGGCCAGGTCCATTCGAGATTATTGCCAAGATGGCAATGGACGCCTACTCCATCAAGAATCTCTTGGATGAAAGGATAGTAAATTGAGTCCATGCTAAGTATTTAAATCAATGGATTGAGGAAAAAATAATAAAAAAGAGTTTCTAAAGGACCGCTGAGCCATTAAGCTTATTATGCCCTAATGATTTGATCAAGTTCAAAAAAAGGATCTTTGAACCAAGCTTGATAGTTAAGTCTTAAGAATGTTTGATATAAACCATAGAAAACTGGTAGGTCTTGTTATACTTAGGATCCAGTTTGGGGGAATAAAATATAAAATATGGACCACTGAACTGAAAAAAGGTCAAGTCCCATTAAAAAAAAGAAAAATAAATAAAAGATTGATAAAGATATTGGAAATATATATATATTAAAAACCGCATAGAAAACCAATATATTTTATACTTTTTTTATTGACTATTCTTGATTTGTGGATGATTCCACCTATGTCACACTTGGGGAGGGAGGATGAATCGCAGTAGGAGAGAATGACCAATCAAAATCTATGAGAGATCTGATGCTAGCAAGGGCTAGACCTACATAAAACCAAGTTCATAGCGGATGCAGATCTTTTAAGAAAGTGACTAGGAGGAGGGAAATTAAGATTTCAGAAGAAGCCAAACATGATATCCTGGAGTGGGGAGGGAAGCAACAGTACAAGAAGAGGCAGTCAGTAATAACCCTGAGTAATCCTGATATGGCATCGGAGCCAGAGATTGGTCTTGAGCACTTGCCAATGGTCTTCATCAAGAACACTGGACATATGGGCCAGCAATGAACAAGGGATACTAGATGGGGGTTGCCAAATCATACCCCCTATCAAAGCCATAGCGGAAGTTACTGATGGGATGTGCCAGAGATGAGATAGTTGTGCAAGGATCAAATGGCATACTGCAAGTGACTACTACAAGCTTCTTGGAATCTGAATCAGTAAGAGCGATGGAAACTGGGAGAGTCTGGAAGCTTCATGGCCAAACTTCAAAGAACCTGGCTGGCAAAGCAAAGAGCATAAGCTGCGATATCCTGATCAGGATATTTTTCAAGATTGAAAGAATTCAGAGCTATTGATAAAGCCTCGGTGACTTGAGCTTTTGATTCTGCATAGGGGAGTTTGAAATGTACGCTGTTGCTAATGGTGAGTTTGGTGGCCAAGACAGCTGGCTTGAAGTATTGACCAAGTTGGAAGAGGAACTCCAGAAGCAAGTCTGGCCTGGTAATGAATGAATGGTCAAGTGCGAAAAAGTCTTTACTTTATGAGGTTTAACGATGATGATAGGAGTATCTACAAAAGGAGCCAAATCCAGGAGAGTTTTGAAATATAACTCTGGAATTGATGACAGAGGAAGGATTGGCTGCAAGTTGTTTTATATGATCGCTAACCTAATTCAGTGGGGTTGGTTACCATTTCCAGAATACACAAAAGGACTAGCCACTGGTACTTGACTAGGAGTATGAGTCCTGGAAGGACTATAGAAAATGTTCCTTTATGCAGACCAACTCATCCAATAGAAGAGCCAAAAAATTTTAATAAGACAAACTATTGACGGCTATCAGTACTGCAACTTAGAATTCAACATATGATCTAGATGAGAGGAGGTATGTCAGACTTATATGATAGTTGACATTATGCGCTCTGAAATTAATTTAAGCTCCAATTTCGGAGAAATTAATCTCAAAATTAGTGGAATAAGCTCTCCGAGAATAATTTAAGAGTGATATGAGCCAAGAGGTTATGAGAAGAAAATAACAAGGGCGAACATAAATGAGCATTCTTAATTGGGCCACAAAATGAACATTGACGGCAAGAATCTTTTGTCAAGGATGAGGAGAAAATCAAAAAAATGAGGATGCCAGACCAAAAATTCTGAATATGACAGTGGGTCATATGACCTGATGGGGGAAACTGGATACTGGGATTAATATCCTCCCAAGTAAATCAATTAGCCCAGCACAACAGAAGGTCGTGGGGACTGCGCTCTGAGTAGGCAGTGGTAAGGAGGATGAGGAAGAGAGCCACATGCTGAAGGTCATCCCAAGCAGCGTTGAGTACTGGTAATTGTACTCCACTTAAGCAAATGAAGTATTTGACTAAGTGTCCAAAGCAGTGTTCTCCTGCCTCAATCCTTTTCTCATTGTGAAATCTAAGCAAGAGGGGGGTGTTGGTATTTTTGCCATATTCCCAGCTGGCTAGATTGCCAGGGATCTCTAAGGAATAATTCCCTAATGCCAGATGAACTGGTTATTGGTTGACCTTAATTCCAGTAACTACGTTTGGGGGATTTTAGTTTATTCACCTGGTCAGATCCGTCAAGATTGATCTGGATGAATGCTTAAGATCTCATCAGGCATGATTGCCAATGAAATAGGGGCATCTGATAGCTGATTACCTATCAGGTGTACCAAATGTACTGGTCAGGCTTAATCACTGACTGTTTGGGAATTAAAGGAGTAAGTTGCGAGGCGAGTAATACCACCTGCAACTAGTTAATCAATCGGTTAGTTCACAACCTTCCTTAATGGGTAACAAGTCCCATTACCTAAGCAGGTCACTTGCCAAATATGTTTGGTTCGCTTGTGTAAGTCAGGGAACGTCCCCTGTGCGTGTTTCAGGCGATCTTCCCATTTCCGAGTAAAAAGGTTCTGAAGAGGGTGGTTGTACTCTCATCACCCATGGTGACCTCGCCCATATGGTAGACAAGCGCTAGGTAACAGCCTTCCCTCTTAGGGTTCTTCCCTCCAGTACCCGCGCTCACCTCGGCCAAACTTGTCCATTGAATTGAGGAAATCTGCACTGAGATTACAGATCAAAGTTGAAAGGTCCAAAACTGATGGGAATAAAGCCCAATGATTGGAAAACATATAGTCAAAAAGGGACAATTATCAAATTATTGTCCAAAATTGCTGACAGTTTTGACTCACCCAGAAGTACAATTGCCGATGCCAACCCCCTTGAAATCGTTGGGGATGATCCCCAATGTGCAGACGGTATTTTTAGAATCTATTGCAGTTAGTTTGAAACCCATATCCAATAAATTGGGAGGTGCAGCCAATGTAACTAATTTAACCAAACGAATGCCCCAGCAACTGGGCATGGTCAGGTTGGGTATCTCAAACCTGTTTCCAACCAATTGGGACCGCCCTATGTGGGGTGGCCCTGGGAATTCCCATTGCCATCATGCCAGACGCCGTTGCACCAATTGACAGAAATGCAGTCGAGATTTCGTTCAGGCATTTGTGGTCAAACCAACAGCAACTCGCCTGCCACCAAATCCTTTAAGATTGGTTCCAATTGAGATTATCTGCCCCCTTCCCCAAAAGATTCACCAGGTTAGGTCAAATTTGTGGGACCTAATCTCTGCTTGGACCACAACAATGAACACTATTTAATCAGTTGCATCGCACTGAGGATTTTGTTGGTCAATTATCTTTATTTTCCTTTCTATTAAATTCCTGCTAGACACTCAATTTTTACTTTAAATGAATCCCTCTTGCTGAAGTCATGATGGCATTAACCTGGTGGCCTATAAGTCCCTGTACGGATGGGCATTACCAGTTTTGATAAATAAAATTACTCCCACCATCATCAACTGTATTTAACATGCAAGTACTTCTGGCAATCAAAATACATTATTGAACTATCCGCCATCAATATACTGGGTTTTTGTGGCCTCACATCCACCATTTTCAAGCAAGGACCAGCCCCCTTGTCTCTACAGTCATATTGAACTCATCATCATCAACCCTGTAGAAGCCAACCCAGTGATACAATCCCCTGCAGCAAGACCCCAGGGTCTGGGGTTGTTTCCATTTTGTTCATTTTTGGGTTCCTTTTCATGATTGTTCTACACTAATAAGTCATTGTTTTAATTCGTGGCTCCATACAACGTTGTACAAGTGGCAATGCCACTGGCATTCTGGCTTGCTTTTTGGGTGCTTACGGATCCCAACTAGCAGGCTGGTCTAAACTTCTTCTGCTGTTTTTATGACATTATCGACCAACCATTTTTTCCTGCCATTTCCGCCCTTCTCTTTGAAGTGGGTGCCGCAATGGCTACCCTTTACCAGATGAACGTAAATTCAGTAGTCTGCTTTCTGCTGTTAATTTAACACTCGCCAATTTTGTGGGTAGTATTTGCTATACTTGGAGAAACTTCTTCAGGGCAGCAACCCCGTGGATAACTACCTCTTCTCTTCAATATTCAAGAAGGGAAGTGAGTGTTCCCTCATGAGATATTGTAAATAAAGTTCTTGACGCCCTTGCTGAGGTGCAAATGCATTCTGCTATTGCCCTTAACAATGCTGCTGCGCTATCCCATGTCCAACAAGGGGTCGCCCTTTTAAAGCGGTAGAAGGGGATGCCCATCAGTGGGTACAAGAACTTCTGCGTTCTACTTTGCAAGCGGGAGATTCCACCTAGCTAGTCGCAGTAGTATCAGCTTCTTTAAAACCCCTGTGTCGCGTTCAGACTGTTTATTCCAATTGCTTTCTACTATGGCTGAAGCCCCCAGATTAGCTTATTTAATCTCAGCCTTCCGCAAAAAGGCTCCCGCACTTGAGTTATCTAAAGATATGCACCAAGCAATCTTTAGGTCAGGGTTGGATTTTGCCTCTGCCCATCACGAAGTTTGGTCCACCCCAATGAGGACAATGGATCAAATATGTAAAGCTGTGACCACCATCAACGCCTCCCCTCGCCATGCTTCCCACTATCAAGGTGGAAATTTGTATGATTGGACTACCTAACAGCAACTCATATTTAGTATGATATTAAACCAGTATTAGTCCTGGACTCAGAGCCTGCCAATACCCCTGCGTCTTAGTTGAGTTATCCTGGTTCACCTATTAATGTATCAGTAAAAGCCCGGATCGAAGTAGCTAATTCCCAAGTCCATTCTCTTCCCAACTTTACTCCTGCTTTTAGTCCCCGTCCTTCCCCCTGATTTACTTGTCATTTCTTCAGTTGCCTCAGAAATTACCAAATCTACCAATAAACAAAACTTCACTTATTTTTATTACCTATAAATATTAGTATTGAGTCTCACCACATCTCCTTTAAGGCTTTGGTGGATACCGGAGCTGCGGATAATTTTATGAGCCTTGAGTTAGCCCAACAATTGAAGCTAGACCTGGATGTAGTTCTTTAGGTGATGGTGGCTACTAAGCCTACCAGATATCATATATAGTCTGTTGGCCAGTACCTTTCTCATTACATCAGTTTAGCTTTTGTGATTGGCTCTCCGCAATGCCAAAATCATTGTTTCCTGTAACCTTGGGGGTCAGATGGTGGCACTGACATGTTAGAATCCACCTGGAGTCAAATATGCTGTCATTTGTTAATAATCAAACGGAGGGAGAATTATTTTTATATGATACCCTTAAAAAACTCAAGGTTGCAGCTCCATTACTTCTCTTGTTTCTCATATAGGCCTTCCAACTGATTTTCCTGAAGAATTAATGCGCTATCAAAGTATCTTTAACTTGGAAAAGGATAACCGTCTTTCCCTTCATACTAAATTCGACTTAGGATTCAGAATAATGGTACAGTTGATGAGTATCAACTGCCCGTTGTATCCACACACAGTGGAAGAGGAGGCTTCACTTAATACATGGTAGACGATATGCTCAAGAAAAGAGAGGTTGTTTAAAGAGACATCACCAGTTGTGTCTCCTATCAGTTTTGTCAAAAAAGCCTATGGTTCCCTCCATCTATTCGTGGATTATGGACACTTAAACAAAGTCACAGTTCACAATCCCTACTCTCTGCCCCTGGAAAAAAATATCAGTTGATTGATCGTTAAATCCCATGTGTTCTCTAAATGGATCTCATTAATGCCTTCAAACAGATTCAGGTGATAGGAGGGCAAGGATGGCTTACTGTGATATGAATAAAGAGAGGTTTTTTTTGCTTTTCCACATAATGCCCTTTGGGTTGAAGAATATGCCCGCTACGTTTCAAAGAATGATTGACAGTGTACTGGGCGACCTCCAGTTTATGTGCTAGGTCACATATTATAACACATCTTGGTACACTCCTCAACTCCCAAACAACATGCTAAAGACTTGAAAGCGGTTGTGGCTGCTTTGCACAAGGCGGGCTTGTTTGTCAAGCCTTCAAAATATGATATTATTAGGAGGAAGTTACCTTTCTTGGGAACCTAGTTAAAAAGATGGTTATGCGATTCCCCCTAGTTGGACGCCATCTGTGAATGGTCAACTCCAACAACCCAGAAAAAATTATGGAGTTTCTTGGGCACCATATTTTTCCTGAAAAAATTTTCCCCAGCCTTTTCCCAGTTAGCTGCTCCGCTCCACACCCTCACGGGTAAAAATGTGCCCTTTTGTTGGATATCCAAGTGCCAGCAGGCGTTGAAATCAATCAAAGAGGTGATTTTATCTCCCCCGTCCTAAAACACATGGTTCCCTCCAAACCGTATATCATTGCTTGTGTTGCCACATCTGTAGCAGTGGGGCGGTTCTGCTCCAGGAGCACGATGGCTTGGAACATCCAGATGCCTACTTTTCCTGGATATTTTCCTCTATGGAGCAATCCTGGGCCAACTATGATAAGGAGTTGACAGTCATATCATGGGCGTTGACTCATTGGCAGTATCTGTTACAGGGTGCCCAGCATGAGTTAACTGTGCATACAGATCACCAAGCCCTTTTTATTTCCGCAAACCCCAGAAATTGGCACATTGGCAAGCTCATACCAATTGGAATTTGTGCAGTTTCAATTCCAAATATGAATTTGTGAAAGCATGCTTAAGTGCTTCCCGATTTATCTTAGCTGCAACCTAGCCCACTGTCCCTCAGATACAGATGCAGTGGACCTCGTTACTGTGATCCCCTTCACTCAAATCTTTTCTATAGTTCCTCCTGTGGTCTCGTCAGCCTCCTTTGCTCCTTACGCCCCTCTTATTTCACAGGTTTTAGTAGTCAAATGACCTGTACCAAAAGGAGTGAAGTTATTAAACTTTTCTTTCTCGTTGCAAACACTTTTGCAACCCATTCAATTCAAGACTAAATCTAGTTTGATAATCTCATAGAGGGGATTAGTCTGCGCCCATGTCTGGGAGCAGTTGGGCAAGCAAGGCAAGAGGAGCAGGCGGAAGGCCCGCAGCCTTAACGTTCAAAAACGCCCCGGAGAATCTGGCGGAATAGAAAAAAAACTAAAAATCTGGCGGTCACAATTTCCCTGGAGATACTCGCATGGCAAGCACGATGCAACCAGCACATCAGCACGCCACACTCCCAGCCACTTTCGTTGGTGGAATTCGGAGTCCGTGTGTATCTGGACATCTAAAAAACGGCCTTATGGGAAAAATTTTGTGAAGATGTACACAAAATTTTCCCAACCGCGGTGTACATTGCACCTCACTCCATGTTGCGCGGTTGAATGGACCTAGGTTTTGAAAGCAAAATAGCAGCAGACGAGGCTGCAGCGGTGCGCATAGTGGTTGACCTCCCCAAAGGGCAATGGGTCGTCAAAACCAAATGCACCAGATGGACAAAATCAAACCAAATTTTCCTCACGTTTGACTTTTTGCCTACTACAGTATAATGTGACTTTTGGAGCAACACCTGAAAGATGGTCTCGACATATATGGCGAAATACAGTCTTTCGAAATGCAACGTTTTACGCTGATGTCACACCTGTGCACTGGCAAAGCAATCGCAGTTCTGACCCCAACTGAGGAGATTGCGAAGGACCTAACCCAGATCCCGCACTCCACCTTTATTGACATCACAGGGCATACCACCCACCCATTCTGGGTAACCGTGGACAGCGCGCCCCCATTTGCACCCACTGTGATGCGTTCAGCCATAAGGCGCATGCGTGCCCCATTAAGGAGGGCGTCACATTCCAAGAGCACCCCTCAGTGGCCATGGCCAGCGGAGAGGCGCACTACGAACCAACCGCAAGCACCAAGGAGGCTTTCCCGTGGGGAGCACAAGGCTGCTACCTATTGGTAAAGCCCATCTCCCCACAGGAGCAGAAGAAGGCCAAGCAGGCCCATAGGGCTGCGGCCAAGGAAGCGGCCAAGGCCACCACCACCATCCCACACTCACAATGCCAGGAGGACATGGAGACCTTCGCGGTGGAAGCAACTTGGGAATCCATCACCCAATCAGATTGGGAGGCCCATGCTGAGTGGGCCACTCAATCCAAGGATCCAATGGGAGATTTGATCTCACCCAATCACTGCACCCAAGCTCCGGTCAAAACTGACTTGGGACCTATCCCAACCAAAAAAATTTTTTTGCCCCACTCAACGGTGCACTGAACTTATCTGCACCGCAAAAAATTCGTCAGACGTCGGGAAAACAAAAGCAAAAGCCAAAGCCAACGCAACTCTTTCCGCAAAAATTAACAAAAACCCTGATAGCATTGCTGCTAACACCCGCACTGCTGTGAAAGCCCGTGGGGACCTGGAAGAGGCTGGTGGGCCTGGGGGCCCACCCCCTCACACCTAAGGTGCGATGGGGAAACCTTCACTCTAGGGATGCTGAATATTGCCAGACTCAAGGCCTCCCCGTCCCAGGCTAGGAAACTGAGTTTTTACAAAACAATTTACCCATGGATATCCTGGCCATCCAGGAGTCCCACTGTCCACGAGGTTCAAGGAAACTTGGAAAACAATGCTCCTACCATCCCTATCCTTTTGGTCAAAGCACTGTGGGGTGCTAATTCAGAAAAATATTTTTTCAAATTCACATCCTCAGAAACATTCCTAAATGGCCGAGTGCTCGTTGTCACCTTCTCATGGGCTGACGTTGCACACACAATAGTCAACATTTATGCCCCAAACGGTGCACACGAGCATCAGGAATTTTTCTCATTGGTCAAATCCCTCCCGCTACTCCCCAATTCCTTCCTAGTTGGCGACATGAACTGTTGGCTAACCTCACCAATGGACCGGTGGCTGCCATCACCCCACGCCCCACAGGGTCACATAGAACTACGCATTCTAAAAGCCACCCTTGGGTTAATGGATGTGCTACCGCGACATGCCCCACTGCTCAAAAACATGATGCGTCCCCACGTCCACAATGGCCAATTAAGGTCCATGACCCACATCGACCTTATTCTAGTGCCGGCGAAATTTCAACCCCACATCTCCCACTTCAAAACAACGAACATGGAATTCTCTGACCACTGACTGGTCTCATAACATACCACTTACCCGTCACAGTGGCAAAGGCCCCACATTGGTGCAAAATCCGCCCCCCCAAGCTCGCATCACCAGGATTTTCCATGTGGGTGGAAGAGGCAACTTTGGCAAAATCGTTTGTTGCACCATTTTGCATGGACCCCATTTCCACATGGGCAACTTTCAAAAAGACACCATCCACCACTATCGCCATCTCTCCTCCAGGCGCTCACAAGCCACATTGGCGGTTATATCGCGCGCACTGGCAGAATTGGCCCACTTGGAGTCCAACATTCCAGTCACAGGATATAGCCCTGCATGGGGCTGGAAGTGGGCGGAGGCAGCCGCCCACCTCAACGCACTCAAAAGGCAACACAAACATCGGGTTTGTGTCCAATACAGGGCCACATGCATCACTAAAGGCGACAAGTGCACCGCATACTTCTTTAAAAAATTTTTTGCACCACGCTAGAGAGTGGCCTGCACACAGGTGTGAAGATTGGATAATTCCATTGCAGACACACCGGCCAAAGTGGCAATCAAAACGCAAAGATATTACTTGGAGTTATACTGAGCTGAACCAATTCAGCCGGCTGAAATGGCGGAATTTCTTGACTGAGCTCATATCCGCACCATTTTCCAATACCTGGAAATAATGAATTTAATTACTCTAAACGAATTATGGACAGCCATTCACGGTGCGCCAAACTGAAAATGCCCAGGCCCAGATGGCATTCCATATGAGTTCTACAAAAAACATTTTAAATATATATCCCCACTGCTGCTAGCCTCACTCAACCAAAGCCTGTTGGAAACACGCCTCCTACCAGGAGGACATGAGGCCTTTACTGTCACACTCTTCAAGAAAGGGGATAGGCTTGACTTAGCCAACTGGCGCCCCATTTCTCTAACAAACACAGACACCAAAATTTTAACCAAGTCATGGCTAACCGTTTAGGGACTGTAACATCTGCCACCATCTCCCCAGAACAATTCAGTTTCATCCTCAGAAGGTCAATTTGGGATAACGTGCACTCTGTGGCTAATGTGTGTCAGTCCACAGCCTCTGAGGCACTTGTATTCTTGGACCAACAAAAGGCCTATGATAGAGTAAACTGGGAATACCTAAGGGCCTGCCTCCATCAATTCCGCCTACCCCCCCGCTTCATAAACTGGGTGATGCTGCTCACGGAATCTGCAACAATGGCAGTGCATGGCCCAGGCTTCCTAACGGAAGTAGTCCGCCCTCAAAGGGGCCTGCGACAAGGAGACCCCCTCAGCCCACTCTTATACAACTTCAGACTTGACCTACTACTGCGAAATGTGGATGCCCACCTCACTGGGGTCCATGTGCCAGGCCAAACCCCAGTCAAGATGATGGCATTTGCAGATGATTGCGTGGTGGGGGTGTCTAATAACAAAGATGCACGCGCGCTTGAAGCCCTCATCCAGGAATATTCCCAGGTAAGCAACGCGGCACTGAACGCCTCCAAAACTGAAATCATCCTCCTTGGTCAGTTTCAGAACTGCTGGGCCCCAGCAAGTAGTTCCCAACCTGGCCCATCTGCTCGCCCACGTCCACGCCTTACTAACTCAACACACACCGCTCCACTGGTGCTCCCTTTGTGCCGCGTCCTACCATAGGAACAGTACGCCATCTGGGCATGTGGATGGAGGCAGGTGGATATGCGTCAGCAGTAATGGAGTGCCATATACTGGATAACGTGACGAAGCGAATCGCCTCTCTCAGAACCCACCCTACTACCCTCACTGGCAGGGTTGTCCTTGCCAACTCTATGCTCCTATCCAAAGTCTGGTTCGGAGCCCACGCCATCCCCTTCTCCACAAGCTTCTTCAAATCCCTGTATGCTTTGCTACAAGGATGGCTTTGGTCAGGCCGCCCTCCACCAGTACGGCTAGAGGTCATGTTTGGCCCTCATCATCATGGTGGCATGGGCCTGCTTGACTTCAAAGCCCATGCTGCCAAGATCCTGGGCACCTGGATCGCGGCCGTCACCGCTCCTACACTCCCATCCCAACACCGGTCCCGCGTGGCCTGCTCCAACTTCTCCCGAGCCTTGAGCCTCAACAATCCATCAAACCCACACTCCCTGATGAAATACCTCGCATCACACACATCGGCCACAGGTCCTCACGGGACTAAAACCCACTACAAACGAATCCTACTCTTCATGCAAAGCGCAGAGTGGAGAATTCGTATTAGTGGACATACAACCCGAAGAGGCCGCCCCTCTCCTCAGTTCACACAAGAGGTACAGGGGCTACCCATCCATGATGGCGTGATCCCCACACGGCCCCATGTCCCATCCAGGGTGGACTACCTGGACATGATGGACATCCCTTACTCCATTGAGACCCAAAAAACTATCTGGAAATATGCACACCATCCCCTGTTGCAGCCTCATATCCATTCCCATGTGTGGCGATGCCTGAGGTGGGTGTACCGTACAGCTGAGCGCTCTAATGCTTTACACTCATCCTGTGTCGTGTGTGGCCAGTATGGAACGCTGTTCCACCGACTGGAGAAGTGCCCCACCTCTAAAGTGATATGGCGCGAAGTCCAACGTCTGCTAGGCCAGGATCAAACGCATCCCTTCAGTCTGTCAAGAGATATGTTTGCTTCATCAATGGCCTCCCCCTCCCACCCTCCCTCCATGCTCTGGTGGTGGCAATCGCCATGTGGACTATCCACACGATTGTCTTGGATGCCGTCGCTGGCTCCATCCCCACCCTCCCTGAAGCTGTCCACAGATTCTGGTCTCATCTGGTGGACCACTTTTAAGCGTGGATGTTTGGATATCTCCCACCGCGTCGCCGACAGCTGGTCTCCTCCTGGTTCCCAGTCTGGTTCATCAAATCAGACCCCTTCCTCCACACGTGCTCAGTAGTGGCTACGGCCCCTTCACACGTTCCCTCCACCTCCCCATAAGTGGCGTTCCCGCTGGCAACAATAGATAGCATCGCGTCTCTGAGTGCCTCCCCTGGTACTAAGTTTTGTCTCGTCTGAGTCATATTCGAAAGTGTCCGTCCCAAGGTCAGCCTTTTTTTTTTAGTACTAGATGGTCACCAAGGTCGGCCTTCCCCGCAATAAATTTAAAAAAAAGGAGTGAAGTTATTCAATAAATTGTCTTTTTAAACTCATAAAAGATCTCTATATTTCTTGGTGGAGTGTCTTATTTATTTTAGGTCATGGGTTTGGGTTACTCCTCTCTTTAGAGCCAAGGCGTTTCAAGTGCATCATTTTTCTCCACAATTGGCCATCTGGGAAAAAAGAAATACATCAAATTGATCAAGCAGACTTATAAATGGGTGGGTTTGACTAAGGACTTCCTGGCCTGGATTGCCAATTGTGTTACCTGTGCATGGGCAAGTTGGACCGTTCAGGAAGAAATGGCCTCCTACAATCTTTGTAACAGGTGGAGGGTCCATGAACATTGGTGTCTATGGATTTTATTGTCAAACTTCCCTGTTCTATTGGGCTTACAGCGGTGATGGTGGTGGTCAATTGTTTTACCAAATTTTCACTATTTATTCCCTGTGCTTCCATAATTACATCAGAAGAAACCACTCGTCTCTTTGTGTGCCATGTGTTTACAATTTTGGTTTTCTGCAGGAGATCATAAGCGACTGTGGTTCACAGTTCACAGCGCAGTTCTGGAGTGAAATCTTATCTATTTTAAAAGTTCCCCCTGTTGTTCCACAGAGTTTTATCCCCGGTCCAATAGACAACCTAAGGGGGTTGATTTAATACTAGAACAGTACCTGCACTGTTATGCTGCAGCCGCACAGGACACCTGGGCTAATGAACTTCCACTCACTCAATTTTCCTATAACAACGAGATTCACTCTTCTACAGGGTTTTCTCCTTATGAAGCGACGCTAGGGTTTAATTCCTCATTTTTGGTTGGACCCTGCTTGTGTCCCAAGGTCCCAGCAGCCACAGATCATGCTGAGCATATTAGGTCAACTCAGACCTTAGTGCGGGAGCATCTCACTAAAGCTGTCAATGACTACAAGCGGTTTGAGGATCAAAAACGACTCCCTGGTCATGACATATCGGTGAGTTCATATGTTTTTCTCAATACACGCCACCTGAGAATGCAGGTAGCCTCCTGGAAGTTCGCCAGTAAGCGTTTGGGTCCCCAATTGGTGGAGGAAGACTTGGACAATGGTGCTTTCCGGTTAAAACTACAAGCTCATTATCACAGCGCCTCATCTTCCACATTTCTCAGTATATCCATTTAAGAGGACTGTTCCCGCAGACCCTGAGTCAATTGTACTTGAGAATGCGGAGAAGGCTGAGGTGGAAAACATCTTAGCATCCTGTAAATCTTGACAGTCTGGTCAGTATCTTGTTGCCTGGAAAGGCCTAGCCTACAAGAACAGTTGGGTTAAGGCCCATGATTGCGCTAACTGCATAAAACTGGTTAAGGCGTTTTATGAGTCCCACCCTGATGCTCTCTGCCCCCCAAATAAGGTTATGACTTTAATATCAATTAAGTTGCTTAAGGCTCACAAAAATTTGGTCCTTGTGAATTTTCCTGGTGGTGGCGCCCCTCCTTTGGAAAAAGGAAAGGGCAATGCAAGTCCAGGAGAACGTCCCCTGTGAATAAATTGGGCAAAGTTCCCATTTCTGAATACAAAGGGTCTGAATAGGGCGGCTGTACCCCTCGTCACCCAGGGCAATCTCGCCCATATGGTAGATATGCGTTGGGTAACAACCTTCTCTCTTAGGATTCCCCCTGGTACCTGCGCTCACCTAGGCTGAACTTTTCCGCCAAATTAAGGAAATCTGCACCAAGATTACCGAATCAATGTTATAAGGTCCAAAACCAATGGGAATAAAGCCCAACAATTGGAAAACATATAGTCAAAAGGGACAAATAATGAATTATCATCTGGAATCACCAATGATTTTGACTCAGCCAGCAGTACAATCACTAATGCCAACCACCCCTCAAAATCGTTGAGGATGATCCCCAATGTGCAGATGGTATATTTGGAAACTATCATAGACAGTTTAAAACCTCTGTCCATTAAATTGGGAGTTGCGGCTGATGTAACTCATTTAACCAAAAAAATGCCCCAGCGTCTGGGCATGGGCAGGTTGGGTATCCCAAACCTATTTCCAACCAATTGGGACCTCCCCTATATGGGGTAGCCCTAAGGAATTCCCATTGCTCATTATTCCAGATGCCGCTGCACAACTGACAGAAATGAAGTCGATATTTGGTTCAGGCATTTTTTATCAAAACAACAGAAACTCGCCTGCTGCCAAAACCTTTAAGATTGGTTCAAATTGAGATTATCTGCCCCATCCCCAAAAGATTCACCAAGTTGGGTCAAATTTGCGAGACCCAATCCCTGCTTGGACCTACTACAATTGAACACTAACTAATCAGTTGCATCACATTGAGGAAATTGTTAATTGATTCTCTTTATTTTCCTATGAATAAAATCCTGCTAAACACGTAATCTTTACTTTAAATGAATCCTTCTTGCAAAAGACCTGATGGCACTAATCTGGTGGCCTATTGGTCCCAAAACTGATAGGCAATACCAGTTTTGATGATTACAATCACTCCCACCATTGTCAACTGGATTCAACATGCAATAAACTTCTGGCAATTTAACCCCATCATTGCAAATATCAGCCATCAATATACTGAGACCTTGTGGCCTTACATCCACCATTTTCATGCAAGGATCCGCCCCCTTGTCTCTACAATCATATTGAAACCACCCATCATCAACCCTTAGGAGCCTACCCAGTGATACAATCCCCTGCAGCAAGACCCCCATGGTTCGGGTTTGTTTCCATTTTGTTCATTTTTGGGTTCCTTTTCATGCTTGTTCTACACTAACGAGTCATTGTTTCCCAATTCGTGGCTCCATACAACGTTGTACAAGTGGCAATGCCACTGGCATTCTGGCTTGCTTTTTGGGTGCTTATGCATTCTGACTAGCAGGCCGGTCTAACCTTCTTCTGCCATTTTCATGATAGCTTGGATTGAGAGGAAAACGTTTGAGACACGTTTTCTGACTCTTCGTTTTAGGTCTCAATAATGTTCAATGATGGAATCTTAGCCAGGATGGAGAAGACCATCGCTGCTGAGATGAGGATGGGTGATTTATTGGAAACAGCTACCATTTCATCAAGATGGTGCCAAATGAGGGTTGGGCGCCAAATTAATCATTATAAATTCCCTAGAATTCACTAATAAATCTTACAAATTTGCCAGATCTTAATGTAAGGAGAGTGTCTATAACTCTCCTATTCCCAGCTTGGCAGTGCACAATGCACAAGGCCAACGACAGGGTACTAGCTATTAATGCTAAAGTAATTAGAGCCCAGAAGAGGGTGCTGGAGCAATAACTACTTAGGCATAGAAGTGCGCGATTTCCAATAAAAAATCTACCAAAAGCGATGCGGTGCATATAGTGAAATGGGCGAAGCAGCACAGGTTGGAGGGAACCTGGCGAACAAATGGTGCATAAAGTGATAGCTGCAAGGTATTTTCTATGGTGAGGTTAATGGAGCGTGAGACCTCCTTGGAGAGGTTTGCGCACAGGAGCGTTTGGAATATCATAAAATTTAAAATAAGCTTAAACGGGAAAAGGTTTATTTGGGAAGTCAACCAACAAGGAATGTTGGTCAGGGGAAATATATTTAAGCTCAGATGGGTAAATATGGGATGTGCTGCAATGGGCCCAAGCACTGACCCACCAATAGGGCAACGCTTCCATCTGAATTAGTTAAATAGGCCAAAACTGACTTCATTCGAGTTATTAATTGAAGTTGGATTTGACCTAAACGCGTAGTTTTGTAAGTGAAACAGGTTTCAAAACCCCTTTCCTTGATGAACTGAATAAAACTGTCCATGTTAATTTGGTACACTATCCGTTTTAACGACTGGGCCATTGTGAGAGTCTGGGCGTTTGGCACACCACTAGTCCCAACCTGGGTTATATTTTGTTCAAACCCAGCATTGGTCTAAGGTGTGCCTCAGGTCAGGGAGGGCCTGTAGCTTCACCCTCTGGGCCTCCTGGCGCCCAGCCTTATCTTTGGGGTTGGTCCCCACTATTATGTCATGGGCACATGACATTACCCTCTCCTCCTGACGGGGCTCAACCCCCCTCCAGGGGCTTGCACAAGGGAAAAGTTCTTGTGGGCAGGGGCCAACTTCATGGTGGAACGGTCAGTTTAGGTAAATTCAGCAGCCTGGGGGAAACGCTTGTGGAAGGCGTCAATTAAATCTTGGGCATGCACACAGTTGCGCGCTGGAACCCAACTGTTTTCTGCAGCATAAAAACCCTTCTAGGATACCAGGTACTCAAGTATTTTTTTAACGTGGCGGGAGGCAACTATTTCTTCAACCTCCTACTCTGGCGCCCCTTCCACGAGATAGGCCTCAGAAATCTCTGGTGGGGGCCCTTGAACAACGTCAGCTTGTTTTCAAGAAAGATTAAAAAATCCAGAACAAGGGGGAGATCCAACTGGTATGAGGCGTGGACCACCTTTCTGACAATGCGGTAAGGGCCAATCCTCTTTGGTCCAAGCTTCTTACATGGCTTCTTGATAGGGATGTTACGAGCATCAACCATCATGAGATCCCCTTACTTGTATGCAGGACCTACCTGTCTCTTTCCATCAGCATTCTCCTTATACACCAGTATTGCCGCCTACAAGCTTGTGGAAACCCCCTTGTGGACCTTATTGATTGTCTTGGCAAAGTCCACCACCGCTTCAAATTTAGACCCACAGATGGGCTCCATGTCAAAGGCAGGGTTAAAGCCATGACTGGCGAAAAACGGGGAACAACTGATTGAGGAGTGCAAGGTAATGTTGTAGCTTAACTGGGTCATTGGAAGGTGCGAAGCCCAATCTGAATTATCTGCGGAAGTGTAACACCGCAGGAACTGCTCCAAGCACTGGTTCACTCGTTCAGTATGCCCATCTGATTGAGGGTGATAGGCAGTCGAATGGCAAGGGCGAATCTGGAGAGTCTTAAACAACTCTTCCCAAAGGACAGAGGTAATCTGGGGTCCCCATTCACTGATAATCTCTTGGGGAACTCCATGGAGCGCAAACACATGCATGACGAAAAGCCTGGAGATCTCAGCCGCGGTTATTGTAGTTCTGCAAGGAATGAAGTGGGCGAACTTTGTAAACTGGTCCATCACCACCATGATGACATCGTAACCATCTGAGACAGGTAGTTCTACAATAAATTCCACTGATAGGGAAGTCCAGGGCCATTCAGCTTTCTGGACATGTACCAAAAGCCCGCTAAAGGTTGACGATTTGGCTTCATTTGGTTGCAGACTAAACATTCATAACATTACCGCCCCACCTGAGCAGTCAAGCCCTTCCAATTGTATGTGCGCTGGATTAACTCTAATGTCTTCACTTTATCAGGATGACTGATGTTAAGTCCATCATGCTGGTCCCAGATGATTTCCAGGCGAAGTGGTCCAGCAGGAACCCATAGGCGCCCCTGAAACCACACCATCTCATCCTTTATGTGATAGCCCCTGGAGAGATCCTCTTGATTCAAATCGCACTTAACAAGTAACATAGTATATTTTGCTACCAGCAAATGAGAAAGGATTACCTTCCTGAACATAGTATATTCCTCCGTGTTTTCCAGAGGTGCAAGCGCTGGCCCATTGGCTAGGGGAGAGGGTCGTTGAGGAAGAAGTTTACTTGGAGGAATCATCACCTGGGTGTTGTGAACTTCTACCTCCTTGTGATTGGGTGCTAAAGCAGGGTTGTGGCTAAAAGCATCCGCCAAACCATTATCCTTACACTTGCTGAACTCATACATGAATGCAAATTGGGCAAGGGTCTCATGCCAATGGGTCTGCCATGGGGTTAAGACATGAGGAGCATGGTAGTACAGCAAGGCATGGTGGTCTGTACGTACCTGGAAAGGTTGGGATGAGCCATGCAAGTGGTGACGCCAATAAGTCAGCGCCTCCACCACTTCCAATAACTCCTTATCAAAACGGCGTAATTCAACTCTGGCAAAGACATTTTTTAAAAAAATATTCCACCGGATGCTCTATCCCATCTTTGTCTACTTGTAACAAGGTGTAAAAATTTACTTAGGATTGATTATCAGCCATCAACCAAGTAACCTTTTTACTGCACATGTTCAATTTCCTCGTGCATTTTGTCACATTTTATAGAATGTATTAATCAATAATAGTATGGAGACTATTATCCTTAGTTGAGATTGAACTATTATTAGACCCAACGCTTTGGCCAGTACTTCCGATTAAGTACTCTGTAAGTCATACTCATAGGGATTCATTCCTTATATTCTTATCCACCCAATCTTCATTAAGATACCCCGGTGACAGTCTCTCTCAGCCCAACACACAGTCAGCAGCTATCCCTGATTGTGGTTCCTTCATCTCTAGATCCCCACTCAGATCTTTAAATTTCTCTCTGAGAGTCTTCCAATTATTGCCTTATGCAATAATATCCTTGAGCTAGAATGACACAATAGAAGCTGATGGTTTAAATATACACTGAATTTATAATATAACTGTAGCTAATATTGCTTTCGTAGATAATGTTTTTAGGTGTTTTTTATTATAGTAAATCCTAGAGAATTATATAGTAGGGGATTCGGCTGTCTAACCCTCAGTTGACACCTCTTTGATGAAATAGCAGCCATTGCCATTGAATCACCCTTCCTCGTCTCAGCAGCGATGGTCTTCCCCATCCTGGCTAGGATTCCATCATTGGACATATTCAAGACCTCAAATAGAAAGAGTCAGAAAACATGTCCCTAACGTTTTCCTCTCAATCCAAGCGAACCAACCATAATTGGCTAGAGACCTTCTTAGATAATGGGACTTATTACCCATTATGGCAGGTCACTTCACCACCCATTTGATTCGCTTATTGCAGGTGGCATCACTCACCTTGCAACTCACTATTCATTCCCAATCAGTTGGTGATGAAACCCGACCAATCCCAATCATTACACCTGATAGTTAATCACTATCAGATGCCCCTATTTTGTTGGCAACTCTGCCCAATAAAATCTTAGGTATTCATCTGGATTGATCCCTGATGGATACGACCAGGTGAATATCCCAAAATCCCCTGAGCATAATTCCTCTAAAACTCAGGCCAACCAATTTCTGATTCACTTTGCCTTAGGGAATTTTCCTCTAGTGATACCTGGTAATCTAGCAGGCTGGGAATATGGGCAATAATCTCAACACATCCCCCCACTTGCCTAGATTTTCAGCGAGAAAAGGACTGGGGCATGAGAACACCTCTTTGGACACCTGGTCGAATACTTCATTGGCTCAAGTGGAGTTTACTCATCAATACTCAACGCTGCTTGGGATGACCTTCAGTATATGGCGTTCTTCCTCTTCCTCCTCGCTACCGCCTTCTCAGAGCGCGGTCTTCATGACCTTCCGTTGTTCCAGGTTGATCAATTCTATCATGATGATATTAGTCCCAGGATCCGGTTTTCCCCCATCAGGGTATATGACCCACTGTCATATTCAGGATTCTGGTCCGGCGTTCTTAATTTCTGATTTTCTCCTCATCCTAGACAGAAGACTCTTGCCATCAATGTTTGTTTCGCAGCTTGATTAAGATTACTTATTTCTATTTGCCCTCCTTATTTCTCTCATAACCTCTTGGCTGTATGCCATTCCTAACTCTTCCTTTGGAGAGCTTATCTCATTAATTTTGAGATTTTTTTCTAAAATTAGAGACTAATGAATTATAGAGTGCATGATGTCAACTTCTATATAAGTCCGACATCCCCCTCTCGTCCAGCTCATATGTCAAATTCTGAATCTTGCTACCAGCAGCTCCTCAATAGTTTGTCTGATCCAGACCTCCGTCTCTTCCAGCAGATGAGTAAGGATGCTCGATGGAACCTCTTTTATGATCCTTCCAGGACTCATACGCCTAGTCTGTTTTGCAAGCAGCTAGTCCTTCTGTCAAATTACTGGAAAGAGTAACTAATCCCTCCAAAACCAGACTTGCAATTGTTTTGAACAACTCTCAGCCGATTCTTCCTCTGTCATCAATTACAAAGTTGGCTTTCAAAACTCTTCTGGATTCAGCTCCTTTTGCTGATGCTCCAAACATCATCGCAGATGCTCTGAAGATTATGCCAGTTGCTCTGGATCATTTGTTCCTGGCCAGGTTAGACCTTCTCCCTGAGTTCCTCTTCTGACTCAGTCAATTTTACAAACCCGTTGTACTGGTTTCTGAGCTCTCAATTGGTAACAGCATACACTTCAAGCTCCCCTACACTGAACTCTGGGCCCAAGTCACCGAGGCTTTGACATTAGCGCTGAATCCTCTAATCTGGATAACCTTCTGGATCAGGACCACTGCCACATATGCTCTTTGCTTTGCTGGCCAAGCTCTTCAAAGTTGGCCCATGAAGCTTCCAGCCTCTCCTGGTTTCCACCAGCCATTTTAGCTTTCATGAAGCCCATAGTCACCACTTGCAGGATACAATTCACTCTCTGCACAACTACCTCTTCTCCAGAGCTTCCCATTGGTATCTTCCGCTGATGGCGTTAATAAAAAGCATGATTCAACCCAAGTCAAGTATTCCTTCTTTGTTGCTGGCCCACATGTCCAGTGTCCTTGATGAAGCCCGTCAGCAGGCGCTCACGACAAATCTTCTGGCTCCAGTGCCATATCAGGATTACTTGGGGTTGTTCACCAATTGCCTCTTTCTTTATTGCTGCTTTCCTCCCCGCTCTCTGGGGTTTTGCAATTGGCATCTTCTGACATCTCAATTTCCCTTCCCCTAGCCACTTTTTCTCAGGGCTCAGCATCCTCTCAACAAACATGGTTTTGTGTAGGTCTCGCCCTCACAAGTGTCCAATTGCATATCAATTTCGACTGGCTGTTTATCCCTTCCACGATCCACTCTCCCTCCCCCAAGAGGTGACATAGGCGGAATCATCCCTGTACTGAGGATGATCAATAAAAATAAAAATTGAGGAAATATATCGGCTTTTTTGTCTATGAAGTTTTATAATCTCTTTTTTTCCAATATCTTTTATCACTTTTTATCTATAACTTTCTTTTTTGCTATGGGACTTGACCTTGTTTCAGTTCAGAGGTCCATCTTTTCCCCCAAACTGGGTCCTAGGTACTTAAACCTGCCAGTTTTCCATGGTTCAGAGGTCCTTTTTTCGGACTTAACCATCTAGATTGGTTCAAAGGGTCCTTTTTTGGACTTTACCTAATCATCAGGACATGACCAACTTAATGGTTCATTGGTCCTTTGGGAACTCTTTATTTTTCTCCTTAATCCAACGCTTTAGATACTTAGTGTGGACTCGATTTACAACTCTTCCATCCAAGAAATTCTTAATGGAGTAAGTATTGGTTGCCGTTTTGGCAATTACTTTGAACGGACCTGACCACAATGCATCTGATTTGTTTCTTCATCTGAAACCATGCATATCACAATAGGTGACTCTATCCCCTATTTGATATTCTTCTAAGGCCGGTCAGTTCTTGTCATCCGTCAATTTCTCTCATATCCTTTTCTTCAAGGTTGTATCAAATTCTTGTGATTTCATTTTGATCAGGATACTCATCAGTCAGTTCAAGTATTGCTCAGTACTCATCCCTGACGTAGTTCCACCACTGAATTCAAAATTGGTGGCAACGCGGCCTTTCTTCCATATAGTAATTCAAATGGCGTCTTCCCCATCGCCATATAATGACTGATGTTGTAGGCAAATGTCACCGCACTCAGGTACATTCCCCACGCGGAAGTTCTCCCTGTGACTAGCATCCTCAGCGTCATGGCCAGCGTCCCATTGACCCATTCTACCAGTCCGTTTGTCTCCAGTCTGTATGGTGCTGACATGACTCCTCAGATCCCCATTATTTCATTTAACCTCAGGATCAAATGAGATGTGAAGTTGGTCTCATTGTCACTCAATAGGACTTGCGGACATCCATGCTGGTATATCACTTGATCCAGGATGAATCTCTCAGTACTGGTAGCGTCTACTCTGGTTAGGGCCTTTGTTTCAACCCATCTTGTCAGATGGTCAATGGCAACTATGATGTACTTGACTCCCCCTGTGCTCATCTCCAGCGGTCCCATCACATCAATGGACACTGTGTGCCAGGTGAATCCAGGTCAGACCAGTCAGTATTCAGTTGTATTCTTGTGTGGTTTTTGCAGCTGGCACTCCACGCAACAAGCCAAACGATCCGTGACATCATAGTTGATTGACTCCCAGTATACTGGCAAATATGGTCACCTGTTTTCCTCAGGCCTCCGTGCCTAACAACCTTGTGAGCTGCTTTTACTATCGCTGCTCTTTCTGACAGTTTTGGAAATAATAGCCGCTTCCCATTGATCGTCTTAAATACTTGTCCATTTATATTCTTAGTGTTTTCCATCGCTTTTTGAAGCGCACCTTGGATTTCTTGAGGCTCGTCCCCAATTCTTTCTTTGACCATTCTCTAGAATAGCTCATCCGCCTGTGGGTATACCAACTGGACCATTGGCAACCGCGATAAGCCATCCACATTCTGATGAGAAGCCCCCACTCGGTGGACTATCTCATAATCGTAATCCTGAAGCTTAAGTGCCCATTGGGCCAGTCATCCTTCCAGTTTTCTTAGATTATGCAGCCAACGCAGTGAAGAGTGGTCCATTACCATAAAGTGCATTCCTTGGACATACACCCAAAACTGCTTGCATGAGTATATGAAAGCAAGGCATTCCCGCTCAGTCACAGTGTAGTTCCTATCAGCGGCTGAGAGTGTCCGGCTCACATATGCCACTGGATGCTCATCCCCAAGTTTGTCTACTTGGCTCAGTATGGCGCCGATAGCCATCAACAAAGCATTGGTTTGAATGATAAACTCTCGATTGAAATTTGGATATTTCATAATCAGCAAATTTATCAAATACTGACATAACTCATCAAAGGAGTCTTGGGCCTCTTCATTCCATATGTATCCTTTTTTCAGATCCTTTAATAAATGAAATAAAGGCTCAGCTATTTGGGCGAATTCCAAATAAATCTTCTGTAGTATCAAACCATCCCAAGGAATACTTGGATGTTTTGGACACTCTTCGGTACAGCCATTCGCTCTATAGCTGCTATCTTCTGGGTTTGCGGCTGCAATCCACTAGAGTTGATTACAAATCCCAGGTATTCCAACTCTTTCTTGAAGAAGTGGCACTTCCTTGGCTTGATCTTCAGGTTAGCTTTGGGCAGTTTTTTAAAAACTTCTTCCAAGTGGTGCAGGTGATCAATAAATGTTCTACTGAACACATTAATATCGTACAGATATACCAGGACGCAAGACAACTTCAGGTCGCTTAATATCACGTCCATGGCCCTCTGGAACATCGCGGGCGCATTGCAGAGACCCTGTGGCATCCTCATTGTCTGGTATAACCCCTGCGCTGTAATATCGCGCATTTTTCTTGGTCTTCTTCTGGCAAGTCAATCTGCCAGTAACCTGGGATTAGATCCATCATGGAGAAATACTTTGCTTCTCTAATTTATCAAGCACATCATCGATCCTTAGTAGGGGATATAGGTCCTTCTTTGTAATTTTATTCAGCCTCCAGTAGTCAATCACCACCCGGTTTGATCCATCCTTCTTCTTCACAAACAGAATCAGACTTTCCAGGGGGTTTAATGACAGAACTAGAAGCCCATACTTCACTAGTTTGCTGATCTCATCCTCCACTACCACTTTGGTGGCTTTTTATCTTCAGATCAGTCTCATCCTTATTGGTATATTTACCCCAGTGTCAACCTTGTGAATTATGTCTTGTGTGCATCCCAAATTGTTAGAACCTGAGCGAATACTTCCCAATATTTCTCAAATAGTTCGAGCATGTCCTCCTGCTGGCCTTCTGGCAGATCAGCGATCTGCTCCTGATCAACCAATAGGTTGATGCTTTCAACTACCCCAGCTGGTAATCCCATTTCATCAAGAGAACCAAAATCATGGAATTGTCTCAATTTGTCCATCATGATCAAATGAATAAACGCGATGATCTGATTCCTCTTGATCTTCATCAGTTTTTCACTTAAATTATCCAGGAGAACTCGAATTTCTTCATGGCCCGGCATTATTATCCCAGGAGCCACCCATGGCTCCACTCTGGACTTCTTCCAGGGGCTTCCAACCTCCCCATACAACAGCTCCAGAATCTCCAAAGTCAACCCTGTGTTGACTATTATCTGCGATCCGGCTGGTATGGTCCTTTCTTTCTTGATCCTTAATGGAATTCCCTGGTTTTCTAGGATTTCTGCCAGCATCTCGAGTTGCTTCCTACCAACTAATTGGTATAGAATCACTACAAAGCCATCATTGTATATCAGATTAATGAAGTTGTTTCTCCTATTCAACGGAGCTTAACCGTCCTTCTGGTATACCAATGGTAACGTCTGACCCAGGATGGTCAACATATTATCCTTGAAGTTACATTTAACTACATACATCCATAAGAACTCCATTCTGATCAGGATATTGTAGTTTCAGTTCACCAAAACTATCGGTGGTGCAGATACCACCAATAACCTGAATTGTAGTAGCAGCGCACTATAAGCTCCACAGGAAACAGTGGTGTTCAGCCCAGCTGTTCTGTATTCTCACTTGTGTTCCAAGTCTGGTTAGATCTTCATCCTCTTCACCAGCTTAGTCAACACAATATTGATGGGCGCTCTGCTGTTGACAATCTCCCTCACACTTACTTGATTCACTTAAATATCTATATATGTACACTCAGAGTATTGTAATATAGTAATTACTGAGTGAATGGTGGCATTATTAGTTGAATCTAGGGTGTGAATAATATGTACCAATAATTCAGGAAATGATTCCTTTATTGCGCCGAGGGGGATAGACAGATTGGCCTCATCTAAATGGATGTCAGATAACTCATCAGGATTCTCAGCGGTTTGAATCTTCTCCGCCAGTTGTCAGGCATATGGCTGGGCAACTTCCTGAATTATCTCGGGGTTAATCTTCTTTGCCCTGGCTCTGGTCATGGCATTCACATCCATATTGACCACTTGGTATAACTAATCCTGCTTGTCATCTATGAATAGATCGCTAATGTCTATTTCTTCATTTATGATATCAGGATGAACAGGTTTCTCCGCCGCACTAGACTGTTCCTTGTCTAGACAGTGGGCCCTTTCCCCAAATCTTTGGCGATTGCTGTCTCCTTGGCCTTGACCACATTAATTTGATCCTTCAGCTTTTTGCAGTGTACAGCGAAAGATCATTTCCCGCCACACTGATAGCAGACCTTCTCTTTCTTGCTTAGCCATCTGATTTCTTTGGGATTATTTCCTGGCACAGTTTGGTTGGTAGCCTCTTTTGCTCCTTCGTCTCCCTTTGTGGGATTCAGATTTTTGACCAGAATAAACTTGAAGCTTCTATTTGGAGCATCAAACGTCACTCACAAAATTTATAGATTGTCTACCATTTGCAAGGTAGTTATCTCCGTTGCATACACTGAAGATATCATTTGATGCAAATCACGATAGGTCCTAAGGGCCAAATTGCAAAGTGATTCTAGCATCAATTTGTCTAACACTTTTGCTCCAGCCAGGATCTGCGATTCCTGTTAAAATTGATCCGCGAAGCTAGCAAGAGACTCATCTTTATGGAATTGAATTCCCAAGAATTCTTGCTTATGTTTCACCATGCAGTTTGGACTCCCAAACTCCTTCATTATGTCCACCTTTGCTTTGGCATATGACCAGCTGTCCCCATCCAGGTGAAGTAACACTAGGTTTTTACAGTTGGTGTCCAGGCAGTTCATGACCATCAACGCCTTTTGACAATCCCCATATCCATTCATAGTCCTGTTGAACAGTCGTAAAAATGCTGGGGCGTTATCCTGATAGAATTTTGCCAATTTCAGCATTGCTTTTTATTCCTCTGAATCATTTCAGGCCAATTCTCTTGGTTTGGCTACTCGGCTAGCTTGTGGAGTGACTTTCAGGCGCCATCTCCAAAATGGCATTAAAGGTGGGCGGCATATTTCTCAGGGTATTCGACTTCCCAAGTATTGTGCAATGACTTCTTTCTTTGGCATCGCTAGCCATATCAGGCTCACAAGCACATCTTTGAGCTTTCAGTTCCTCTACTTAATTGATCTATTTCTTGATATCCACTTGAACTTTCTTAAATGAACTTGATCTTCTTCTTTCTCCGTTTTCAGGAATAGGACCTCTCAAACGAGGTCTCCTTCTTTCTTCTTCAACGAGTTTACTTTGCTGAGTATCTCGTTTCCAAAGTTGGCTACATTGTCTACTCCTTCCTCCACCTTTGCGACTTATTCTTCCAAGGCTGCAAACTCCTGATGGTCCACTGAATTTAAGGCATTCTGATTCACAGTGGCAAACTTAGTCCACAGCTTGCACATTTCTTCTTTAAACGACATTATAATAGATTCTTTACTCAACTACTCCTGTAGTGAGCACCAACTTGTAAAAACTTACTTAGGATTGATTATCAGCTATTAACCAAGTAACCTTTTTACTGCACAGGTTCAATTTCCTCATGCACTTCATCACGTTGTATAGAATGTGTTAATTGATAATAGTATGGAGACTATTATCTGTAGTTGAGATTGAACTATTATTAGACCCAACGCTTTGGCCAGTACTTCCGATTAGGTACTCTGTAAGTCGTACTAATAGGGATTTGTTCCCTATATTATTGTCCACCTGATCTTCGTTAAGATACCCTGGTGACAGTCTCTCTCAGCCCAACACACAGTCAGCAGCTATCCCTGATTGTGGTTCCTTCATCTCTAGATCCCCACTCAGATCTTTAAATTTCTCTCTGAGAGTTTTTAATTATTGCCTTATGCAATAATATCCTTGAGCTAGAATGACACAATAGAAGCTGATGGTTTAACTAAACACTGAATTGATAATATAACTGTAGCTAATATTGCTTTTGAAGATAATGTTTTTATGTGTTTTTATTTTAGTAAATCCTAGAGAATTATATAGTAGGTGATTTGGCTGTCTAACCCTTGGTTGACACCTCTTTGATGAAATGGCAGCTGTTGCCATTAAATCACCCTTCCTCGTCTCAGCAGCGATGGTCTTCCCCATCCTGGCTAGGATTCCATCATTGGACATATTCAAGACCTCAAATAGAAAGAGTCAGAAAACATGTCCCTAACGTTTTCCTCTCAATCCAAGCGAACCAACCATAATTGGATAGAGACCTGCTTAGATAATGGGACTTATTAACCATTATGGCAGGTCACTTCACCAACCAATTGATTCGCTTGTTGAAGGTGGCATCACTCACCTTGCAGCTCACTATTCATTCCCAATCAGTCAGTGATGAAACCTGACCAATCCCGATCAGTACACCTGATAGTTAATCACTATCAGATGCCCCTATTTCTTCAGCCACTCCGCCCAATGAGATCTTAGGTATTCATCTGGATTGATCTAATGGATATTACCAGGTGAATATAAAATCCCCCGAATATAGTTTTTTCAAAACTCAGGCCAACCAATTTCTGATTCACTTTGCCTTAGGGAATTTTCCTCTAGTGATACCAGGTAATCTAGCAGACTGGGAATATGGGCAAAAATCCCATCACAAGGCGGCCTCTATGGCAAAGTTGGAGGCATCAGTCAACACAATGAACTTCTTTGAAGGGTTAACATGGCGAAGGATGGACGTGGACAATAGTTTGCACTTTACTTCTTGGAAAGCATCCTCAAAAGTGAGGGGACCACTGAAGCACCTTGGCACCGCTAGCCTTGTATAAGGGAGCCGCCACCTCAGACAGATAGATAGTGAACTTCTTGAGGAACGTACACGTCCCCAAAAAGCTCCTTAAACCTTGTTTGAGGTGGGGGTAGGCCACTCATGAATCGCCTTCTCCTTGTCTGGAGTTATAATGTGTCACTGGTCAAACACGACGTTGCCCAGAAACGTGACCTGGGACTTGAAGAACTCACACTTGGTATTTTCAATGTAAGGCTGGCTGCCTTTAACCGATCCATCACTTGGCAAAGGTGGACTGCATAGGACTCCTTATCTGGGGAAAACACCAGGATATCATCTATGTAGGCGACCGTGAATACTCCTAACAGGTCCCCAACGCTGCATCAATGCAGCGTTGAAAGATAGCAGGGACATTCTTAAGCCCAAAGTACATGACCCAAAACTGGAAGATCCCTTTTCTTATATGGAATGTGGTCAACCACTCTTGTCCCTTTTTAATCCAGATCTTATTGAACGCATTGAGGCAATCCAGCATGTAGAAGACCTTCGCCTTCTCCACATAGCGTGCAATCTGTGAATAAAAGGGATGGGATGGAGGTCTGGTACAGTAACGTTATTGAGGTTACCATAGTCTATGCAGGGGCATAAAGTACCATCAGACTTCTCCACAAAGAGTAGGGGAAGCATTCAGGGGAGGTACACTGAAAAATCGCATATTTGGCCAACTATTCCTTCACCCACACCTCCAACGCCTCCTCCTCCCGGACATTTATGTTTAAATAGGGGAAGAGATACACACCAGATCCACCGTGAGCTTGAAGTCACAATCAAACTTGGAGTGCTCAGGGAGTGCATTGGCAGATGCTGCATCAAAAGGGGAATTCCAAAACTTCAAGAAAGAAGGTATAGGAATTGCCACTGAGAGCTTCTGCATTGAGGCAAGGCGACAAGGGAGACGGTGGGGCCATTGGGGCAATTTGCCCGGGGAGTTTTCTTCTGACAAAGGCACAATGAATGTGCGACTATTCTTCATAGAGAGAGACAGGGTATTCTCCTTCAGATTGGTTCTAACGTCAAACTTTCGCCATTACTCCATACCCAAAATGATAGGGAACAGGAGGTTTTTGACCACACTGAAGTGATCAGACAAGTGGTACTTGCCGACCTGATAGTCCACTGTCCCAATGATCTTCAGAGTTGGAATACCTTGGTACGCCCTTCCCTAACCATATCACCTGGCAATAAACTCAGTCCAAGGTATTCGGCTAGTTACTGATCCATAAAGTTCCCAGAGGCGCCAGTATCAACCAAAATAGTGGTGCAAAGTTTCCCTAAAGGGGAGGAGAGGATAGCAGTCAGTAGAAAAAACCCGGAATGGTCTTTATTTATGGTAGACAATGACAACACCTCACCAAAACCTTTCTTCCGCTGGCTCAAGCAAGCCATCAGAGTAGGTTTTGGCATCAAAAAATGGGGAGGGATAGTTGGCCACTCTTAATACTGAGGAACATACCCATCATGCCTTCTGCTGGTGCATATACTTTATCATATCTTAAATGGAGTTCTTTCTCTGCCTCCTGAGTGACCCAAATCATGGTAGAGGTCATCCGATTGTTCTCAGGGGTTATTTGATATACTGGAATAGGGCTCTCATCCAAGCCATAATAGCTATGAAACAGCTCAGATGATTGGATAGTATTATCATCATAAAATGCGTTTTCAGATGCGAACAACCCTATTTCCTTAATTGCCATGGAACGCCTGACGTTATCCAAGGCCAACACCCCTAGTTTCATCTGCGCTGATTTTGCCAGCATTGTCTAAATGCGCTGGTGAAGGAAAACTTGTTTATTGAAATGAAAATTGATTAATTTGGTAGAAAGTCAGGGAATCATGACTTTCAGACATGGAAGCATCCAAATCCACCAGGTACAAACAAAGGGTGGATACTTTCCAGTTGGAGGCAACCATAATAACGCCGAGTTGCTCCAACCTTCAGGCAAAAGAGAAACAGGGGTATTGCTAATGACAGCTGAAGCCCACAGCTAGTACCCACTGTTTCCACTTCGGAAAAGTTCCACATGGAAAAAGTTTGTGCACATAAAAAAAGTGGTTGGTTGACTAATGTAAGGAGAGTGTCAATAAATCTTCTATTCCCAGCTTAGCAGTACACAGTGCACAAGACCGACGATAGGGTACTAGCTATTAATGCTAAAGTAATTAGAGCCCAGCAGAGGGTGCTGGAGCAATAACTACTTAGGCATAAAAGTGCGAGTTTTCTAATAAAAAACTCACCAAAAGCGACGCGGTCACATAGTGAAAGGGGTGAAGCGGCCCAGGTTGGAGGGAACCTGGGCGAACAAATGGTGCATGAAGTGATAGCTGCAAGGTATTTGCTATGGTGAGGTTAATAGAGCGTGAGACCTCCTTGGGGAGGTTTGCGCACAGGAGCGTTTAGAATATCTAATTCTAAAATAAACTTAAATGTGAAAAGGTTTATTTGGGAAGTTGACCAACAAGGAATGTTGGTCAGGGGAAAACATATTTAAGCTCAGATGGGGAATATGGGATGTGCTGCAATGGGCCTAAGCACAAATTTACTAATAGGGCATCGCTTCCATTTGAATTAGTTAAATAGGCCAAAAACTGACTTCACTTAAGTTATCAATTGAAGCTGAATTTGACCCAAACGCATAGTTTTGTAAGTGGAACAGGTTTTGAAACACCGTTCCTTGATGAACCAAATGGAACTGTCTGCATTAATTTGGTACACCATTCATTTTAATGACTGGGCCATTGTGAGAGGCTGGGCGTTTTGCACACCACTAGTCCCAACCTGGGCATATTTTGTCCAAACCCAGCATTGGTCTAGGGTGTGCCTCAGGTCAGGGAGGGCCTGTAGCTTCATCCTCTGGGCCTCCTGGCGCCCAGTTTTATCTTTGGAGTTTTTCCCCACTATTATGTCATAGGCACATGACACATAATTTACCATATCATAAAATTATCAGATCACTTTTACTAGAGTATATAGTTAACTTTATCAGAAACTATTTTTTCTATTCTTTCTCAGGGATATTATTGATATTTGTCATAGTTGGGAGACTTTTTAAGATAAAGAGTAAGGATCTGAACGGGGATCCTGAGAGGAAGCTGAATCAAATTGGTGATTGCTGCTGATTGTGTATCAAACCAGAGAAACCATAAACAGGGATCTAAGAGTAGATTGAGTTAGGCAGTATGAGGGAAATAATCTCTATTAAAGACATCATAAGCATTTTGAGAGGAAATACTGGCCAAGCGTTAGACCAAAATCTAATACTTCCATTCAACTACGGATAATTGTGTCATACTATTATCAAACAATTATATCAACTATCACACAATGCGGAGAATTGCACAAAACCTGAACCTGTGCAAGTAATAAATTTATAGAAGTTATTGGACAAGAATAATCAGGAGACCTATAATTTTTACACCTGTAGTGGCAGCGTCAAGGTAAGACATATACATTTCATAACTTGCTTCCTAATTTATGTTGATTATAAAACAGGCTCATGGCATGTACACCCACATCTTCTTTGTAGAGGCGGTAACCCCACAAGAGCCATTCCATGATAACCCACAGTTGCTGAGGGGTTACATTGGTGATCTGCCCTGTTTGTCTGACTCTAACGCGGGTCAAGCTGCTAACTGCAAGTCCATTCTGGTTTCCTCATCTCCTGGTTCTGTTACCATAAATAGTGACGTTCCTCATTTAATCTCAAAGCTCACTAGAGAGTATTAGTTGTGGAAGCCTATTAGATTATGACATAAATAGTGAGGGGCTCAGCATGATGCCCTAGATGCCCTTATACTACAGTTGACCAGTGGCCCCCTGGTGTGAGCAACACTGATAACTTTTGACAGTATTGATTAAATTCGCTAGTCTATTTGCTTAGATTTATTACTACTGAGCAACAGATGGACAATAAAAGAAAACTTTACTTGGTAATAGATAATTTAATAAATCTAGGAGCTATCGCCCCAGCAGATACCAGTTTATTTGTAATAATAAATAATGAACTACTTCCACTGTACCTTTTCCTTCTCTCTTCTCTTCCAAAAGACCTACTCCTTCCAATCTCTCATTCATCTCTAAATCTTCATTATTCTCAATTATTTCACTAAATCATCTTGGTAACTCTCTAGTCACTACAAATTTTAAGGGTTTCGTCCTATAATTGAGGCTTTGGCATAATTTCAGCTATTCGCTGAGCTATTATCACTTTGATGAGTCACTTTCAATTGACATAATCTACCGCTCAAATCTTGAGGCTCACTTTTACTAATAAAATATGATCCACCAAATATACAGCTTATCATCCAGGCATATTAATTTTTTGACAGTACTTATAAAAACAGTTTTGATTTGTTAAAGAAATTTGTCCTAAATAAAAAAGTTCATTAGAAGAACCTTTGTAAAGAGCAACTATATACCAAAGAAATTTTAACTGGTGTCCATGGCTGTAAGGAGAGAATCTGTAATGCTTTCGTTCCCAAAGAAGTAATGCGGGATGCACAGTCACACTGCCAGGGAACTAGTTGGTAGTAAGATTAGGAACATGGCATCTTGGAAAGTGCTGGAGCACAAATGACATAGGGCAATGGTGTACAACGCGGTATATAGTAGTAGATAGCAAAAAAACAACAAAACTTAGGTGGACCCTTAGAAGAGTCCATAACCAAGTGGAGATCAGTGCTGGGGTGATTGGGTGCCCAAATCTGGATGGTACCAGGGCGACCCAGAAGTGCACCAGATATGGTAGATAATTTTGTTGAAATAAAGTGAACAGAGTTGTTAGAGATCTCCTCAAGGAGGTCCGCCCACAGGTTCGCCCAAGTAACATGAAAAACGTAAAACTAATGGTGATTTTTGTTAGGAAGTTAACCAACAATGAAATTTGGTATCATGAGAACATATTTAAACAATGGGTGGCGAGTCATTTATTGTTGGAAGTGATGCTAAGCCTAAGCAAACCAATAGGTGCACGCAACCATTGGGCAGGGTACTGTAACTCAAAATTGACCAAACTCAATCTATAGATCGTAACTGGACTCAGCCCAATTTAGTAATACTTTGAATGGAACAGGTTTCAGAAACCTGTTCCTCGAGAAACAATAACAGTCCATTGGAATTTAGACGTATCTGGTGCGTCTTAACGCCCTGGCTGTAATGCCAGGCTGATCATCATGCACATTCCCAGGACCAACCTAGGCATATCTCACCTGTACCCAGCGTTGATCCAGGTTATGTTTTAAGTCAAAAAGGCCTTGTAATTGGACCTTTTTGGCCTCCTGACGTCCAGTCTTGTCCTGACAGTTGTTTTCCTCACTCATGTCATTAAACCATGACTTTACCCTCTCATTCTTTAGGGCACCACCCCCTCCAGGGGCTTTTGCTGAAAAAAGTTCTTGTGGGCTGGGGCCAATTTTATAGTGGCGATGGTTTTTCTTCAGTTGAGGTCCAGCGTCCTGTGGGAAATGCTTGTGGAAAACTTCAATAAGGTCTTGGGAATGGGCGCAGTCACATGATGGTACCCAACTGTTCTCCGCTGCATTAAATCCCTTTCAAGATACTAGGTACTCAAGCCTATTTTTTTACTCAACATGAGACTACAATATCATAAACTTATTACTCTGGCGCCCCATCCACTATATAAGCCTCTGGAGTCACTGGTGAGGGGCCCTCAACCAACTTTACCTTACTATCATGGAAGATGGCAAAATTTGGAACTATGAAGAAGATCCAACTGGTACAAGGCGTGGCCCACCTTTCTAATGTGGTAAGGCCCGATCCTCTTCAGTCCCAGCCTTTTGTATGGATGCTTGATAGGGATTTTTATTGCTTCAAGCATCACGAGATCCCTTCCTTATACGCATGACCTACCCATCACTTCCCATCTTCGTTCTCTTTATAAGCTTGCGTAGCTGCATCCAAGCTCATATTCACTACCTGGTGTACTTTCTTGATCGTTTTTGCAAAGTCCGCCACTGATTCCACCTTGTATCCACAACTGGTCTTCATGTTGCTGTTAGGGTTGAAGCCATAGTTGTCAAAGAAGGGGGAACAACCAATTTATGCATGAAGGGTTTGTTGTAACTAAATTAAGCCATGAGTAGGTTGGAAACCCAATATGAATGGGCTACGGAGGTGTAACACTGCAGGAACTGCTCCAAGCACTAGTTCTCTTGTTAAGTCTTCCCATCTGATTGGAGTTGATAGGCAGATGCTCGGCAGGGGCAAATCTGAAGAGTCTTAAACAACTCTTTGTAAAAGATAGAGTAAACTGGGGCCCACGATCACTAATTATTTCTTTGGGGACCCTATGAAGAGCAAACACATGAGATACAAAGAGCTTAGCCATCTCAGCTGCGGTTACAGTGGTTCTGGAAGGGATAAAGTGGGATAACTTAGTAAAACGGTCCATCACTACCATGATGGCATTGTAGCCATCAGAAGCAGGTAGTTCTACATTGAAATCTTTAATAAAGAAGTCTAAGGCCCTTTAGCCTTTTTAACTGGTACAACAACTCCGCTAGCGGCTGGAGATTTGGCTTCATTTGGTTACAAACAAAGCACTCCTTAAAATACCTGGCCACCTGCGTGGTTAAACCCTTCCAATTGTAAGTGCATTGAATTAGCTCCAGAGTCTTCGCCTTCCCAGATTAGCCAATGGTGATTCCGTCATGATGGTCTTAGATGATTTTCAGGCAAAGTGGTCTGGCAGGACCCATAGGCGCCCCAAAACCACACCATCACATCTTTTACGTAATAACCCCCTGGTAATGTCCTCTTGATTTAACTCGCTCTTGGTAAGGACCATAGTATACTCAGCTGAAAAAGGCTGTGAGGGACTACCTTTCAGAACATACATATTCTTCCAAATTTTTCAGAAGAGCAAGTGCTAGCCTGTGGGCCAAGGGAGAAAGAAGTTGTAACACAATCTTACCCTGTAGAATCACCAAGTAGGTGTTTATCTCTACCTCCTTAGGATTATGCTATTTCAGGGTTTTGGCCCAAAGCATCCACCAAACCATTCTCCTTGCCCTTTGTAAAATTATAAGAAAACACAACTTTGGGTCAGGGTCTCATGCCAATGGGTTTTCCTTGGGTTAAGACATTATGTGTGGAAGTATTACAAGGCACGGTTGTTTGTTTAAATGTGGAATGGTTGGGATGAGCCAAGCAAGTGATGACGCCAAAAAAGTAAGAGCCTCACCCACTTCCAATAACTTCATCATAAATGGCGTAGTTTAACACAGGCAGGGACATCTTCCAATAAAAGTATTCCACCTTATTCCCTATTCCATCTTCGCCTAATTGTAATAAGGCAGCCACAATGGCGAAATTGGAAGCATCAGAAGCCACAATAAACTCCTTGTTAGGATTGACATGGCGAAGGACGGAAGTAGACAGTAGGGTGCACTTTACTTCTTGGAAGGCATCAAGCAAATTGGGAGACCACTGGAGCACTTTTACTTCGCTTGCTTTATATAGAGGCGCCACCACCTCAGAAATTTTGGCGTGGATCTCTTAAGGAAAGTACACTCCCCCAAAAACTCCTCAATTCCTTGACCAAAGTTGGGTGGGCCACTCGCAAATTGCCTTCTCTTTATCTAGAGTTATTGTGTGGCCTTGATCAACGATTATGTTGCCCAGGAAGGTGACCTGAGACTTAAAAAACTCACACTTATTGATTTTCAGCGTAAGGTTGGCTGCCCTTAAACTCTCCACCACTTTCTGCAGGTGTATAGCATAGAACTCTTGATCAGGGGAAAGCACCAGGCTTCATACATGTAAGCCACCATGAACACCCATCAGGTCCCCTAAAGCACCATCTATATGGCGTTAAATGATAGCTGGGCGTTTTTCAGCCCAAAGGGAAAAACCAAAAACTGAAAAATTCCTTTTTGGGTTTGGAACGCGGTTAGCCACTGCTGGCCCTTATTAATCCAGACCTGATTGAAAGCATTTAAGCAATCCAGTTTGGAGAAGATTTTTTCCTTCTCCACATAGCGAGAAATCTGAGAGTCTATCAGGATGGGATGCAAGTCTGGTACTGTGAAGTTGTTGAGATTTCCATAGTCTATATATGGGCGTAAGGTACCATATGCCTTTTCCACAATGAAAAGTGAGGTACATATTAGGGATTTACGCTGAAATATCGCGCCTTTAGCTAACTGCTTTTTTATAACAAATCCAAGGCAACTTCCTCCCGTGCAGTCAAGGGGTAAATAGGAGAAGATATAAGCACCAGGTCAACGTTAAGCTTGTACTCGCACCTAAACTCTGAATGAGCTGGTAGTATATTGGCTGAAGCCACATCAAACGAAGATTCCAGCACCTACAGACAGGAAGGTAAGGGTACCTGCAAAGATGGCTTTAGCAATGGAGCAAGTCTTAGTGTATGCACCTTGGTCCATTAAGGAAAATCACCCTTAGAATTAGCCTCAGAATAGGGAATAACTAATATATTACCATATGTTAAAGTTAAGGACAAGTTATTGTCTTTCAAGTTGGTTCTGACGTCAAACTTTCGCCACCACTCTACTCCCAATATAAAGGGTTACTAAAGGTTTTTGATTGCTTGGAAACTTTCCGCTAAATGATACTTTCCAACTTGATAATCCACTAACTTCAGAACCTTTAGCGTTGTAATACCATGTGAAGCCTCACCCTAACCATAACACCTGGAAAGTAATTCAACTCAAGGTAGATGGTTATGTCTTGGTCTATAAACTTCTCAGAGGCTCTGGTATCACCAAAATTGTTTTGCTGATTTTCCCTTAGGGGATGAAAGGGTAGTTATCAAAAAATATCTTAAATGGTCTTTATTCAAAGCAGAAAACGCTAACACCTCACTAAAAAAACTTTTCATCAGGTTAAAGCATGCCTCCTTGGTATTTTTTTACATCTTATAATGGAGAGGGATAATTAGCTACTCTTACTACTAAGGCCACATATCTCACCATATATTCAGCAGATTCATAAACGTTTTTACATTGTAAAGTAACTCCTTTTCCACCTCCTATGTTTTGTGGATCATGGTAGGGGTCAATCGTGGGTTCTCTGAGGCGATCTGATATATATGAAATGGGTTCTAAACTAGAGCCATAAGCGATGATAATTGGCTCGTTTTTACTAAAGGAATTAGTATTATAAAACGCGTTTTGGGGCTTTAACAACCCCATACTCAATTTGGCAGCGGGTTGTGCATTGTTATATAAAGCCATCACCACCAGGCTTTTTGTTGATGATCCCACCTGCACCATCCATATGTAGTTCTGAGAAAAAAATATTTTAATTGAATTTTTTTCTTCATTTGGGGGGAAAGTTGGGGAATTATGATACTGGATTGTGAAGTTTCCAATTTGACCAGGTATGAGCAAGTTAAATGGGCTTTTCAGTTGGAGTAAGCAATAATAATGCCAAAATGCGCCAACCATAGGCCAAATGAGAAAATGGTGGTGAGACCCATAGCGGCCATGACATATGGCTGGCGCACCCAATTTATGCATAGCAAAAGCCTTACACGGATAATTATAGTGCACACAAAATAAAGTGGTTGATCAACTAATGTAAAGAGAGTGTCTGTCACTACTGTTTCCATAGAGGTGGTGCAGAATGCACAGCCATACTGCCAGGGAACTAGTCATTAGCAAGATTGTGAACAGGGAAATGTGGAAAGTGCCAGAGCACAAGGAACCCAGGGCAAGGGTGTACAACGCTGTATATAGTAGTAGACAGTAAAAAACAACAAAACTTGGTTGGACCCCAAAGGGGAGTCTAAAACCAAGTGGAGTTTGGTGCTGGGGTGCTTGTGTGCCTCAATCTGGAGGGGACCAGGGCGACCCAGAAGTGCACCAGATATGGTAGATAATTTTTTGAAATAAGGTGACCAGCATTGTTAGAGATCTCCTAAAGGAGGTCCGCGCACAGGTTCTCCTAAGGAACCATATTATAAAGACGTAAAGCTAATGGGGGATTTTAATAGAAAGTTAATAAATGAGGAAAGTTGGTCTCACAAAAACATACTTAAACAATGAGGGGGCGAGTCATTAATTAGAAGAAATGGTGCTAATCCTAAAAAACCAATAGGCGCATGATAATATTGGACAGGGTACTGTAACTCAATAATGACAAAATTTGAGACTAGATTGTAACATAACTTGACCTAATTTGATAGTATTATAAATGAAACAAGTTTTTAAACCCTGTTTCTCAAGCAACTGTAACAACCCGTTGGGATTTAGAACGTAGCTGGTGGGTTTTAACAACCTGGCTGTAACGCTGGGCCAAGCTTCACGACCAATCCTGGGACTAACTTGGGCATACCTCAACTATACCAGCGTTGGTCTGGTGCATGTTTTAAGTCATTAAGGCCTTGTAATTGGACCTTTTTTCCCTCCTGACGTCCAGCCTTGTCCTTAAAGCTAGTTCCCTCAATCATGTCTTTAATCTATAAAAATAGTGCAGAGGCTCTTTATATAATAATAAAGAAACATTATTTATCTTATTCAGCTTTAGCATCAATCTAATTGGTAATTACTTAATATTGTACACTTATAATGTTAAAAATTTAATAAGATGTTTGCTGATATCTATATTTGTTTTTTTTAGTACTAGATGATATCTATATTTGTTTAGAAATGAAAAATTAATAAGTTAGATACTATTACCTATTTACTATTTATTAGTATTAACCTTTGCTATTGTAATTATGAGTTGCACAAATTTTAGTTAAAATAAAAAGCTAGTAAGGGTTTCTGACCACGGTAATATGTCACACCAATTTTCTAGCCATGTTACAGATGTTACACACTTGCACATTTAGGTTATAGCAGAAAGACTTTCTATTAGACTAACCACCCAATAATTAGAAAAAACGTTTAGTTTTTATTGTTGCTTGTTACTAGTACTTACAATACTCCTTACGTTGTTATAGTGCTCCCTTTTTTAATATGTAAGATAATAACCATTATAGCTTAGTAGCTTGAGCTAACTTTAAACTGCTATACTGGCTGTGTAAGGATCCTGGCGGCCCGCATAAATTTAAATTGTCTGATTCACCCTTTCAATCTAAGAAAGGAGAATGTCCCTGAGTCCCTCCATTGAAGATTGTCAGGTTTGAGGCACACCCCCAATGAGCGTAGGGTTTATTCCAATTACCCTCAACTTGATGTTCCAGCAAGTCAAAAGATGAAGAGGGTTAATTTGACCAGGACCTCTTATTTGACCAAAGCCTATGTGATGAAAATCGCAACAATCTCCAATGAAATCTGGGCTTAATTGGGCAGATCAAGGCTGGATTCCTGACAGGAAAATTAGCCCTGAAACTGATCCAGAAATGATCCCTCCAAAAAAGATGCTTTTGTTAAGAGAATTTTGTAATTAGCTGCCATGCTGGAACCCTGATGTGAACAAAAAATGGCAACAAGAACAGCAAATTAAGGCACCCACAATGTGCAATCTGAGCCATGATGCAAAAAGTCCTGGTATTTATAAAGTTTTCGCCTCCAGTTGTCAGAAATGTTACCAATTCTCCGCCCCTCACTTCCCTTCAATTATAAAAACCCAATGCTCTGCTGATGGCAGAGTTCAGGGTTCTTTTGTATTATCCTTTAATAACCATTGATTTCGCTAACATTCATTGAAAATTTTATAATTTCTCAACAGGTCTGGAGATCCTCAAGGAACTACCCCAAACAATGGAAAGTCCACAATCATCTTTATCAGTAATGATAGTGTCCATCACATTGTCATCTCTTCTAATGCCTCTTTTAGTACAAAACCTCTGGGAGTCATACCCTTAGAGTTTCGCAAGATTCTTCACTCCAACAGAACTACTATCAAGGATCTAAAAATAAATGGAATGACCAAACACTCAATCTAATCTTCCTGAACTATGGAGAAAACGGAATTTCAATTCAGAGGTTGCATTTTGGGGAGACTCTGCTGGAATTGAACCCTATGAAATTATAGTCACTCCTCAGTACCAAGTACGCGCTCAAAAAGAATCAGGAGTAAAGACAAAAATTAACTGAAGAAGAGCAAATTAAGGAGGACTGCCGGCATAATACCATCGTTGAAGACCTTAGGCATGTTCATCCCTGACTTCTCATTGGACCCCACATTGGCCCACTCTCACATTCTTGGGCGGTAGAATTGCCTTTTTAATTTCTCAATCAATCACAGGATCATTCCACAATTTCAGTCACCACCGCAGAAGTACGCTCATTGAACAGCTTCAATAAATTTGATAATGCCTATTTCCTATTTGCCATGGGCATTATAATGGGCTTTATAAAGGCAGTGATTAATGCACTAGTGGACACAGGTGCATCAGGAAACTTTATTAACCTCAAGATGGCCCAGGCATTAGATTTGGCGGTCACCATGGGGCACTCATCACGGGGACTTCTAAGTTACCAATGGTCACCCTGCCTTTACATGAGCCACTACACTTCTCAGCCAATGGACACCAGTTCCATGCCAACTTCTCAGCAATTCCAGACCTAATCTATCCCATGATTTTGGGGGGAGCATGGTGGCGTTGACAGTTGGTTTTTTAATCTTAAATGAAATATGCTTGCATTCTCAACATACTATCATAACAGTAAAATTACTTTGTCCTCACACTGGCAAAAGTAAACGACCTGGAGGACATAATGAAATACTCTGCATCAGGTGCAATAACTAACCTCCCTATGATATCTGCAAGGCTGGAACAATACCAAAAAATATCAATGTGGACAAAGTGAACTGATTGCCACACCACCGCAAGTTTGAAATCTTTTATGCCTAATGGTGGATCTCATCAAGATCAATTGCCCATAATACCTATATGTTGTGTCTTAGGATCAAGCACCTAAAATTTGTATTGATAAAATGATGGCCAAAGAATGGCTGATAAAGAAAACCTCGCTGGTGTCATCCCCTGTGGTGTTTGACCAAAAACCCGATGAGACCTTGCAACCATGTGTGGATTACAGCCACTTAAACAATGTTATGGTACTGGACTATATCTCCTCCCACTAGAGGCTGCAAGCTCTCAAGCAATTGCCAAGCTAAAAGTGTTTTCAAAACTGGACCTAGTCAGCGCCTACCACCATGTTTGAGTAAATGAGGAACAAGAATGGCTGAAGACGATATACACCTGCCATGGTATATACCAGTTCAGGGTCATGCCATTCATGTTGACATATGCCCCCCATCTTCCAGAGGTTTATCAATCACGCGTTGGGCGAACTCCACTTTAAATGCACAGTGGTGTATATTTACTATATTCTGGTCCATTCCCTTACACCTGAGCAACATGAGAAGGATCTAGTAATGGTGGCAGCTGCCTTACAACATGTGGGCCTGCATGTGAAGCCATTATAATATGATTTTTTAAGACAAGGTGCAGTTCATGGGAGATGTGGTGCTTAATGATGGGCACGCTATTACTCCTCCAATATGGAAACAATACAGACTTGAGCAACGCCCACTACCTAGAAGAAGCTCCTCAGCTTTCTGGGATCTATCAATTTTCTGAAGAAATTCTTTCTGGAAATTTTGGAACTTGCCGCCTCCCCTCCACCCACTGACGGTAAAGAACGTGCCATTCACATGATGGCGGAATGCCAACGAGCCATTGAGGGTGCCAAAGAGGTTTTTACCTCAGCGTTATTTCAAAGACATGATGATGAAGACAAACCTTATATCATATCTTGCGATGCTTCCAGCACATCTGTGAGAGCATTATTGTACAGGATCAGAACAGCTGAAAACACCCAGTGTCATAATTCTCTAGGAGAATTTATGGGCGCTGAATGGTCATGGGCAATATATTATAAAGAGCTGGCCACAGTAGCATGGGCGATGATGCACAGGTGGTATTTGCTGCAGAAAGTAAAACACACAGTGACGGTGTGCACAGATCACAGATCACAAGCACTTATCTACTATTGCAAGCTGCAAAAGTTGTTGCACTGACAAACCAGAATCCACCGAGACCTGCTCAAATTCTACTTCAGGTATGAGTTCATAAAGAGGCCCACACACATATTACTGTATTACTAAGTAAAAGCTTGGCAATTGAATATGACCCTGTGGAAAAAGCTGAATTGATTGCAGTTATTCCCCCAAACAAGTGCTGCCTGAGCCATCAGCGGAATCAGCAACCATCACTGCTATTGTAATCCCCACAACACTTTTAATATCACCCCACTTTAACCACACCTGAGCCCCCAACAACGCCATGGGGTCTGCATGACAGGACACTCTCAAACTAAGTTCAACAAACAGCGCTGATGGGTCACTCTTGGTTGCAGTACTGGATGCATAAGCAGAAACTATAAAAGGCCAAGTGCTTGAGGATCAAACACAGTCAGAGAAAACCCCTCAATTTGGTACTCAAAAAAGGATATTTATTTAGTTTTGGATTGCATATGGGTGCCTGATAATCTACGGCCACAAGTCATAAAGGAACTCAATGACCCAACAACTATGGGCACCCAGGAGGAAAGAATACTACCAATTTGATAAAAGATAACATACAATTGGAATGTATTGACAAAAGATTTTTTAGCTTTGATAGATTGCTTCTGTTAGAATTTTAACCAGGTGATATTCCTCACATATTAACAAAGTTAGTATAATAATTAATTGGTGATGATTGCTGATTAGTTAGCTAATTCTGATTCATTATCTAATGATAATACCACAATTTGTGCTTCCCATTTGGTTGGATTGAGCTGTCTTAATCTTCAGGATCAAGAAATTATTGGGCATCTTCCCAATAGAAAATTGGTGTGTCTCAACACCGGCAACTGAGGCCAAGGATGTTGAGGTATTTAATATTATTAATTAAGATGACGAATTACTTAGATTCAACATCAAAAAGTATCAAGAGTTGATCCCAATAGGTTTCAGTTAATTTTGACACCAGCGACTTATGTCAAGGATGTTGAACTAATAAAATTAATTGTTTAAGCTCAGCTTTTATCCCTGTATCAACTCCATGTAAAAAGATTGTGGGATTTCTGGCAGAAAGTCAAATCTTGGAGGACCATTAACTTTATGCTCAGGATGCTGAACTATTTAAATTAAATGAAATAAAGTTGAATCATATTTTGACTTTGTGAGAGTATCAGGATAAATCCTTAACAGTATTTTGGTTTAATTTGACACTGGAGACTCATGCCAAGGATGTCAACATATTTAATTAATTCAATTATGATGAATCAGGAGAAAACTGCCAGTGAGAGTGAAGACAAATGCTAAGAGATAATCGCCAGTGAGAGTGCTGATGAATGCTAATCATGGATAATCATCAGTGAGAGTGCTGATGAATGCTAATCAGGGGAAAGCTCCAGTGAGAGTGCTGACAATGCTGGCAATGTTTGCCAATGACGTGGATAGGCAAGAAATGCCTATAAATAGCTTTATCTCTCTCTAAATAAAAACATCTTCTAATCTTCATTTTATTTAATTAACTTTGGATACCTTCCTTTACCTACTTTATCTGTGATTTAAGTGTTTTAGTAACACTTGACATTTAAAGTTGGCTGGTTGAGGAGGAATGGAAGATCCCCAGAGGTTAGGTGATGGGTGAACACACCTGGAGTGGTCAGAGCAACCAACTCCCAACCTGGAATTACAGATCAACTGTGGGAACTTGCTCGATCAGTGGAGCCAGCGATGGACAAGTTGAGATTAGCCATGAGGTGGAGTAGCAAGGGGTCAGACTGCACAGGATGGGGGTGAACCACCGGTGCACACCAAGAGGGGCTAATCTGCTAAGGTGAAGTTGGTGTCCAGCTGGATTGGAGAGTTGCCTGCATCCCTGTAAGGAAAGGTCACCAATGATAGTGAAAAATCAAGGGCCAGCCGACTATATACTGCTTGACCTGGCAAGCTAATGGAGTCATCTAGTATGGAGCATGTAAAACTTCTCAACAGCGTCCTAGCCTGTTTGCGATCCAAATCTGACAGAAATGGGCGAAACAAACTCCTAAATCCACTTCAACAAGCAGCGAGACCATGGACATCAATATAAGTTGACTTCATAGTCAGCATACTCACTTCAATAGGGCTTGAAGTGATCATGGTAGTTGTGGAAAGATTCACCAAATATGGCTTGTTCATCCCATGTTTAATTACAACCACGGTGGGAGACATGGCCCACTTATTTGTGACTCATGTCTTCACCATGTTTGGGGTACCACCTGAGATAATTGGCAATTGGGGATCACAGTCAACATCAAAATTCTAAATGCCCTGTGTGAGACACTTCACATAAAACCTTGCTGATATTTAGCGTATCACTCCCAGTCTGATAGACAAATCAAGTAAACTAATCAGTCCCTAGAGCAATGTCTCCGGTGCTATACCTTCATTGCTCAGGATACCTGGGCTGGAGACCTGGCCTTAGCCCAGTTCTTATATAATAATTCCCTTCACGCATCTACTGGAATGTTTCCACTGTATGTCAATGTTATAAAATTGGCACTTTGTTGAGATACACCATAAGCAATATTGCACAGGGTTTGACCCACTGAGCAATAGGACCAACAATATATAGATCTTTGCCCTTGAAACTTAAAAACAAACTTATTTAATAAATATGGAGCACTTTCTCCCACTATACTTCTTTATTTAGTATAATAAAAAATGCGGTCCTTGTGGTTTTGCTCGCTCTAAGCTATTAACAACCTCCCTTTCTTAATCATCTTGTCTAACCTATATTGTAGCAACTTCAGATGATACTACATTCATGGCTTAGTAATTTTTTTCGCCATATCTCATTTGTTCTCGCAACTCTTCATTTGTTAATTTCATGATTGCCTAATTCAAAGCAATTTCCCAACATCCTAATATCGCCTCACCTTAAGGCGCCCTAAAATCATTAATCAAATTAAACTTGGTGGATTCAATCCATTCTTCCATAACAACTTAAGGCTGATCATCCAGTCATATCAAAATTGCAACATTACCCCCCCTCTTTGACTGGACGATAAGGCTTTAATTGCTTATACGCCTGTAGGAACTTCACATGCACTCGTTTGATGATCCAACTGCTAGCGGGGTCCTTGATAATATACGCATCCATACCTGTCTTCTCAATAACTTTGAATGGCCCAATCCAGATGCTGTCCAACTTGTGTTTCACCCAAACCCATGTTGAATGTGGAATAGAACCATGTCTCCATCTTTGAATTGTGCTAGGCCACTTCGCTGTACCTGATCAGCAGCCTGGTTTTTGAATTTCTTGGCTAAGCTGAACAAGTACGCTTTGGTTTGTAATTTGATAAGCGTATTCATTAGGGTGATCAAATAGTGTTGCAGAATCATCTTCCAGTGTCCTCTAAACAAGCATATAGGAGCACAGGAAAAGCGGGGTGGCATTTATAAAGCAATTGGAATGGAATTTTCCCCGTGGCAGAATAGTAGCTATTGTTGTAGGCAAACACCATGGCAGAAAGGAGGGTACTCCAATCAGAGGGCCTATCCATAATCAACTTCTGTAGTATGTTCACCAGGGTCCCATTGACCCGCTCAACCATCCCATTGGACTCAGGGTGGTATGGGTTGTTAGAACCCCACAGATGGCCATTACTTCGGTGATCTTGGGTAAAATGTGAGAGGTAAAATTAGTACCGTTGTCAGTAAGGATAAATTGCGGACAGCCATGATGCTGAATGATGCACTCCATTATGAACTTAGCTACAGTAACTGCCCCCAGGTCTCAAATGGCCCACGCCTCAACCCACCTGGTCAAGTGGTCAATTGCCACCAGGATTCACTTGGACTAGTTAGCTCCTGTTGGCAGAGGACCAACAACATCAAGGGAGACCGTATGCCAAGTAAAGTGTTGCTTAACTAAATGATATGAGGTCTTCTGGTGGAATGGCTTTTCCACTTGGCACTGGTGACAGGAGGAGATAGTATCAAGCACATCGAAGTTCATGATTTCCCAGTAGTACTGAGGCTGCAAAATTTAGTCTTGTGCACGCCACCATTCCCAACAGCCTTATGTGCACTCATGATAATGTTAGGCCGCATTGAGGGTCATGGAAAGTTTACTGTTAAGTTGCTGATCCACTTGTACAACTCACCATTCCGCCGGAAAGTATTGGCTCGCATTTCATTTAACGCCTTAATGACTTAGGCTCATCATTGTACTTTCCGTTGAGCATCTTGTCATATATAATATTGCGCAGATCTACTGTAACTTCAATAGTTGGTAGCCTCGACAAGCAATCAGCATTCTGGTGTTTTGCTCCTGGTCAGTGCAGGATCTCAAAGTTGTAAGCCTGTAGTTTAAGAGCCCATTGAGCCAAACGGCCTTCAGGTTCCTTGAGGTTTTGCAACCATTTCAATGACACGTGATCTGTTATGACTTTAAACTTTACCCCAAGCAAATAGCATCTGAATTGCTTATAAATGTAGATAACTGCTAAGCACTCCCACTAGCTCATAGTATAATTATGCTTTTGACAGTTCAGACTTTGACTACAGTATGCTACCTGATTTTCCTCTCCCTCATTATCTTTCTGAGAAAGTACAGCCCCAACAGTGGAGTAGGACACATCCATCTGAAAAACAAACTCCTAATTAAGCTTGGATATTGTAACACTGGTGCACTGATCAACGCCATACGGAGTGTTTCAAAAGTGGATTGATGATGTTCCATCCATTTGAACACAGCATCCTTTTATATCAACTCAAATAGTAGCCTCCCAATACAGCTAAAATTAGTATAAAGCACCAGTATTAACTGACCATTCCCAAAAATACCTGTATGTCAGACTTACTATTGGGAGTAGTCATTTTACTGATGTCCTCCACCTTAGCTTGCTGTGGTTTCAGCCCTTTAGAGTCAATTACAAACCCCAGGTATTCCAGCTGATCTTTGAGGAAGTTACATTTTAAAGGTTTAATTTTTATGTTTGCCTCAGCCAGCCAGCAGAATACCACTTCCAAAGTGCTAAGGTGCTCTGAAAAGGTGCGGGATAAAACGTTAGTATAGTCAAGGTATACAAGAATGCATGACAGCTTAAGTTGCTAAGGATAGTGTCCATTGCCCGTTGCAAAGTAGCTGGGGCATTAAACAGCCCTTGTGACATACGCGTTGGTTGAAAAAGCCCTTTTGACAT